>CM060951.1:110063773-110083773 GCA_030765055.1 Mantis religiosa | reverse complement strand
ATAATAATAATAATAATAATAATAATAATAATAATAATAATAATAATAATAATAATAATAATAATAATAATAATAATAATAATAATAATAATAATAATAATAATAATAATAATAATAATAATAATAATAATAATAATAATAATAATAATAATAATAATAATAATAATAATAATAATAATAATAATAATAATAATAATAATAATAATAATAATAATAATAATAATAATAATAATAATAATAATAATAATAATAATAATAATAATAATAATAATAATAATAATAATAATAATAATAATAATAATAATAATAATAATAATAATAATAATAATAATAATAATAATAATAATAATAATAATAATAATAATAATAATAATAATAATAATAATAATAATAATAATAATAATAATAATAATAATAATAATAATAATAATAATAATAATAATAATAATAATAATAATAATAATAATAATAATAATAATAATAATAATAATAATAATAATAATAATAATAATAATAATAATAATAATAATAATAATAATAATAATAATAATAATAATAATAACAACAATAATAATAATAATAACAATAATAATAATAATAATAACAACAATAATAATAATAACAACAATAATAATAATAACAACAATAATAATAATAATAACAATAATAATAATAACAATTATAATAATAATAACAATTATAATAATAATAATAACAATAATAATAATAATAATAATAATAACAATAATAATAATAATAACAATAATAATAATAATAATAATAATAATAACAATAATAATAATAACAATAATAATAATAATAACAATAATAATAATAATAATAACAATAATAATAATAATAATAATAATAATAATAATAATAATAATAATAATAATAATAATAATAATAATAATAATAATAATAATAATAATAATAATAATAATAATAATAATAATAATAATAATAATAATAATAATAATAATAATAATAATAATAATAATAATAATAATAATAATAATAATAATAATAATAATAATAATAATAATAATAATAATAATAATAATAATAATAATAATAATAATAATAATAATAATAATAATAATAATAATAATAATAATAATAATAATAATAATAATAATAATAATAATAATAATAATAATAATAATAATAATAATAATAATAATAATAATAATAATAATAATAATAATAATAATAATAATAATAATAATAATAATAATAATAATAATAATAATAATAATAATAATAATAATAATAATAATAATAATAATAATAATAATAATAATAATAATAATAATAATAATAATAATAATAATAATAATAATAATAATAATAATAATAATAATAATAATAATAATAATAATAATAATAATAATAATAATAATAATAATAATAATAATAATAATAATAATAATAATAATAATAATAATAATAATAATAATAATAATAATAATAATAATAATAATAATAATAATAATAATAATAATAATAATAATAATAATAATAATAATAATAATAATAATAATAATAATAATAATAATAATAATAATAATAATAATAATAATAATAATAATAATAATAATAATAATAATAATAATAATAATAATAATAATAATAATAATAATAATAATAATAATAATAATAATAATAATAATAATAATAATAATAATAATAATAATAATAATAATAATAATAATAATAATAATAATAATAATAATAATAATAATAATAATAATAATAATAATAATAATAATAATAATAATAATAATAATAATAATAATAATAATAATAATAATTCATCAGCCTGCAAAGCTGAGAAGTTTGCGAATATCTCAAGGAAATAGTTTAAGTAAACCCAATGAAAAATTGCAGAAGAGTTACAAATTAGAGATGCTTTACTATCTAAACGGTATTATAATTTCAGCCGTTGCAAAAATAGATCTTTTCTAGTAAAACCAATCGATTCATTTATAAAATAGCACATACCTGAAGAGAGTACATTTGCAGCGTTTTATTCTTTCTTTCTTGCACATATTAACAAGTTTCTCTATCATTTGGGGATTATTTTTTATATTTACTTGTAGTTATTGCATTGAATTTAATAAAATAGTAAAAGAATGCTCTCTTCCATGTTTTTCCCAAAGTATATCTGCGCAATAATTTTAATACCGTTATACATAAAGTTAAATAGATTTAATTCCATAAAAATTATGATTCGTGCGAAAACAGGTTACCTGTCATTTGTCACTTCAGGGAAGAACAAATTCTTTGGAAGAAAGTGAAATATAAATCGACCTTGAGCCTTCCGGATTTAGAAAACTGCCTATGTCATGGATATGAGCACTTTTTAAGACAGCCATGCTTTTGTTTAAGACGAGATAAAGCGACAGAATTAAGTTCCTGAACTATTATCAACTCTAGGAAATTTGACTTTCAGTATGCACCTTCCTCATACGCCTGCTGTTCTTTTTCGTTAGAATATTTAATTTAGAAACTGAAGTAATATTTTTAAACGTTTTACTACTATGTTATATTTTGCTCATGTAAAAGTTTGTCATAACATTGATATGTTTATTAATATATATTGTGACTCTCTGGGTTCGTAGAATTACAAGTCCAGTTGCAGAAATTCCACTATGCTCTTTATTTCCGTAGAAACACACTTTGGTCGACCCTTACAGTAACAGATTTACGTAACATACATAAATACAAAGCTCAAGGTCGTTGACCACAAACAAAAGAGTTCACTTTCGAAACGCAGCTGTACGCGGACGATTCTCAACTTCCAATTCGGCTCTTTCTAGCTGGCGATCGCGGCTCCTTTCTATACGTCCATTGATATTTCTAGACGTTTCTGTAATGTTCTGTAACAAACAAAAAAGAAATCGAAACTTCCAGTCAGCTATCCTTCTCTTTATTTGTTTCGGCAAGCTTTTATCTCCGCGGTGCGCTATGTGTCCCTTATCTCCGCGCCGCACTATCTGCCCTTTGTGTGCGTCAGCTGCACTATTGCAATAATGGCTCGCGACAATATGTACATATGTGTGTATTAATATAATAACTTGTATACATGCATGTTGTTGGCACAGTTTGATAAATAGAAGTAAGCTATTTTCAAATGTTTTGAGTTAGATGTCCTTGGAGAATTCGTGATTTGTTTAAAAAGTTGCTTTTTTGTAAATTTTATTTTAAATAATAGTCATAAAAATAAACTTACTAAATAATGAAGACAACAGAAACTTAGATCACTTTAGAAAGCCTATAATACGTCTTTTTAATATCTAACAAAACCATAGATTTCTACAGTAGAATGGTGTAAAAGTCTTTATCTGAAGAGCTGATGCTATGTCAGAAACAAGTGAAGTGTTCGTAATACCAGCTTACTCACTGAAGTCATATTTTAGCAGAACAAAATGTGTTTTGCATCCTTCTTGGTGTTTTATTGTTCAGTAGAACAATTAACACAAGTATTATTGACACATTCAATAAAGTTGTCTTTTATCGCCGTAATTTACATTTTCGGTGCTGTAGGAATTGTAATTTACATTGAAGTTAAGAAGAGGCAATAGTGGTTTAAAGAACTGATTTAGCATTTCCTCAGTCTATTTTTTCTGGCTTATAGAGGATTACCAACATTGTTGTCTTTATTTGGTTTTCATTTTTAACTGCTTAATGCCCACTCAGTTTACTTGGCACCGCAGGCGGTAAAACAGATGATATAAGAAATGAATTGGTAGATAATGACTCCGGCCGTGAAAGCCTACGCACTCAAGAAATGAATTGATAATTGGAATAAGATACTTTCAAAGGTAACGCTCAATACCTAGTGTTACGCTAGATACTCCCAAGGACTCCATTTATCGGACTGACGAAAACGTGAAAAAAAATTCTGTCTAGAAGAATATCTCTAGCTAGATTTGAATGCCATACCTGCCTTTTAGGATTCCAGGCCTTGACAACATCTGAGACTGAATGTTTAAAGAAATACAGAGTGTCCCAAAATTAGACCGGCAAACTTTGGGAGAAGACAAATAATACTAAACACCTTTTGTAAAGGACAGTTTTGTGCTGTAGCGCTTCATTTAAGCACTAGACGAGTTAATATTAAAGCAAATGTAACGCACGCCCATTGCGATTAACACAAATAGCGTACCGGCGTGCCGTATTCTGCCGTACTCTCGCAAATACCAGCCATTTCTACTTGGGACAATTTTTTTTTTTTTTCGAGTGGAGGAAATCCATTTACGGAGCCCCACTGTGTTTGAAGGCACAATTCGAACTCTGGGGCTCGCCTGTCCTTGGCAATACCCACTAAAAAGCCTCCGCCGGATAATGAAAGGATAGTGTTCAGAGAGTGGCGTGGCTTAGTGCGGTTCCGCACAGCACCCGCGTTACTATGTGTAAGATGGAATGCTGGCACCCAATGGGTGCGAGTGCTTGGGAGGTATTACTATGCTACAGACATGGAACGTGACTGGAGCCTAGGGATTAAAAGGTGGTAATAGGTAAGGACAGGTACCGGATTATTGGTGTCTTGGATTTCACCGCACGTGGCGAGATTTGATGTCCTCCTCGTACAACTGGCTGGCAGTCTTGCGCTGTTGTTCTGTCATGTTGTGCTGGTTCTCTGCAGGTGGTGCACGCGGAAGGAATGTCAAGCTCACAGAGTTCCTCAGCAGACCTCTGACGCTTGTAGTGAGCTCGTCCAGCTTCCGGTGTATGGGTTGGTGTTCTGCTGTGATGTGTGACAACTGCGTAGTTTGGAGCTCCTGAGGTCCTCCAGGGCGGTCAGCTTGGCCGCTATGACCAGGAACTCGAATGAAGACCCTGAACGGTCTCCCCTAGGTCCCGGACATTCTCCCTGAGCTGCACCCGGCTGGTGGTGTGGTCTGGTGTTACCGGCTGTTGATGTTGCTGATGGTGTCGAGCGCTCAGCTGCTGCTGAGTGGTTGGCGGCGCTGGAGGAACATGCGATGCCTTCCTGCAGGGATGCAGGGGTCAGAGCGCCTGCCTGGTGAAGTGGCTGTACCCTCCACAGGAGGCACAGTACCGGCGGCGGAAGTCGTGTTCTGTGCAGACCGAAGTGAGGCTGGAAGCACCGCAGCAGTGGCACTTCGGCTTGGCGGCACAGGAATCAGCTGCATGCCCGTAGGCGTAGCAGCGGCGGCATGGAGCTTGTCGATCCTGTCAGCTGACAGTGCGCAGCACCCGCCCTAAGAAGGGCGGGCTGTTAGCTAAGGCAGCTTCCAGTTCCGCGTGGCTGGTTAGCCCGGACGAGTGGTGCCGGGCCTCAGGCTGAGGTGATGTGGGTGTCCTTCATTGCTGAAGGCCATTGATGCTGCGCTGCAGCAAGCGCGTATCGTGCTTGCAGGTCCCGTTACTACTATGCTCGTGCGGCGGTGCAGAGGTTGAGGCGGCGTTGGCTGGCTGGCTGGCGCTGGCGACCAGCCTGCTCCCGGCTAGGTAGCAGGGCCAGGTTCTGGTTGCGGAGTTTCAGGACGTTCCTTCTCGGCTGCCTGTACGGCGGCGATGACTGCTGGTTTCTTCGTTGCTCTCTTGGCACGACCCATGTTGCTGTTCTGAAGATTCAAGGAGGAGTCACGCAGAAGGTCAAGGAGGCGGCGTTCTGTATGGACCCCTGAGAAAAATCCTCCAGCTGGTACTCGCACCATCGCTCGACAATTGCACCTAAGTCGCAGCACTGTAGGAAGAACACTGCAGTAAATGTCGCACCCTTTTCAAATTGAAAATGTTCACTCAATGAGGCCTGAAGACTATCCTCTGCGGCAGCTATTTTGTTAGTGTAATTTAGACAAAATTGAAAACGACGTACTGTTTGCATCCTATGCCATGTTCACCGGTGAAGCAATTTTCACACGCGAGGCGTTATTTAACTGTCGAAAGTCACATGTTTGGGCCTTCGAAAATCCCCGTGCTACATTTCGTAGGTCACATCAACTGAGATTTGGTGTTAATGTGCGGACAGGTATTGTGGATAGCTTCTTAATACGCCTATACACTTTGCCGGCACGACTCAATGTTTACAATTACTTATTATTTCTGCAACAAGTTTCGCCTGAACTCATGGAAACAGTTCCACTTCGTATCAGACACATGTGTTTTCAACTCTTGGGGCACCACTGACTTTGGTGCTGAAGGACGTCGTCATCTTACGGCCGTTTGTGAATAGGCAGAGGTGGACCCATTGACTGGCCGGCAAGCTCCCGTGACTCTACTTCACTTGACTACCTTTTGTGGGGGCACATGTAGACTGTAGTCCATGAAACACCTTTTCAATCTGAAAGGACGTTTTGGCACGTATGACATGCGCAGTGGGCGAAATCAGATAAATAGCTGGTCTTTGCGTGAGTAACGCAAAATATGTCACGACAATGCACACTTGTCTTTGTGTTAGTCACAATGGACGTGCGTTCCAAAACTTGCTTTGATCTTTACTCATCTACCACTTAAACGAAGCACCGCAGCAAAAAACTTCCCTTGACAAAAAGTGTTTGAAATAATGTTATCTATGAGCTCTCAAAGTTTGTCGGTCTAATTTTGAGGCAGCCGGTATAATATTGTTTAGTGGTTAGCCCATTTATTAATCTTTTGTATAAAATTATTCGCTGTGAATGCGTAGTTATATACCATGTTAATTGAATTATTACATAAAATACTCATTTTCTTGCACTTTCAGTGTATAGGTTAATAAATGTATCAACATTTAGATAATTAATAGATTAATCTAATGTGCCTAATTGGTTTTTAAATTAAGTGCACAATGCGTATACTATACGTTAAATCCTTTTATTCTTTTGTTACGTCTTTCAAATGTAAGTGTTTATTAGGAAATTTACCAATTTCATTACAAAATACAGGAAAGGACAGTTCTGGAAATCAAACTAAATAACAAAAGTTGTTCCCCAAATACACGAAAACAAGTGGCGGCATCAAAAAATTTACAGAACCATTCTAATCCTATCTTGTCCATCTAGTGTTTTCTCGCCTGCTTAGAAGAAACAGCGTCGTACTGGCAATATCTGTCGTTTAAAGAATGACGTCCATCAGTATACTTTTGCATATGAAATTTTCAACTGAACAAGTGTGTAAGGGAATGTAAATCATATGAATGCATGCTGACAAATTATTTAAAACATTTACAACTTCTCCAATATCTTATACAAAGATTTATGCAAGAATTTTATAACTCTGTAGCCATTGGTTAGGAAAAACACACAAAACGATTTAAGAACAATGAATTCATAAAATATTTTCTCTCCTTTCAACATTTATTTCTTTACAACTATTAATCCAGTGGAAAATTTATGCTTACTTCTCGATGCACTAAAATATTAGAAAATTTCACTACTTACGTCAAACATGAATGCAGAAGCCAGTATTTACAAACTATGCAAATTTTTGACTAACTGAAATGTTTAATTGTATTATCTGATACACTACATTAGTTGGAGCTTTTAGGCTCCATACAGTTTACTTCGTCATATTAAGTGCGGCAAATTTCCATTAAATAGGCTGTTAATTAAATGGTTTATGAAACTAATCCCAGCATCCCTGAAATAAATTCTGGAGTTTACTCTTCAGTTTTGCTCTTGGAATAGGATGTAACCACTTTACTCCTGAAGTTCAGAAAACTGGCTTAAGAAACTCTGTCTCATTGAGTAAGCAACATTGAGACGAAAATCTTAGAGCAACATCTTTTTGATGATCCTCACTAGACGCCACTGATCCAGTTTCCACTTTCAAGCTTACACTGGAGTTCACTTGTAACAAAAAAGTAAGGGATGAAGGAAACAGACGTTCTCACTCCACTAGAGCTGAAAAGTAGTCGGGGTGTTCGTGAAAGGGAGACAGAAGGATATTTTTTCGTCACAACTAGGGTTCTTTACGGAGTTTTTCCTTATTCCTTGAAGGTGACCGTCATCAAGAACAGAAACCGAATGGCTCTGACCACACATAATCGTTTCACTGCCCAGCTCTATAAGGTAGAGTGAAGATTATTTCAACCTCTAAGAAACAGACTTTCCTTCAGGCTTGCTTTTTTTCAAAGGCTTTTAATGGGCTAATCAAATAACAACCTTATTATCAATGCTCTTCATATTAATAAAGACACATAAGTTTCCTGTCCAATTATTTATTAAATATAATAAAAAATCATTTTGTTAGGTTAACTAATTGAGATGGCAATAAATGGATAAAGGGTAAATAACCTATAGCACATTTCTCTTAAGAAAGAATGTTTACAGAGATATTTCCAAAATTATTTATTTATTCTAAGATAGAAACGTGATCGAGTGTATTAAAATGACAAATTCATTATAGGAGAACTTATGGTACTATTACTTCTTATCGACTATTTCTGCCATCATTGTAGCAATTGCTCCGTTATCAGCTATCCTCTTATTCATTTCACCCTAATTCTTTGTCAAATACTTTCTCATTCATACCAAGCACCGGGCTCATTACCCATCCTGGGTGCTCTATCTGATCCTGAATTTCTGCTCCTCGACAGGCATCTCTCCAAGTGCTCACTTGTGAGTTAAACTAGAAGACTGTAGGGCATCATATCCTTTAGGCATGATCTTAAGAGGTTTTTCTGTCCACCCCCCCCCCCCCCAATCCTGGTGGTTGTTCTGTCATGAATTCCCTGCCACCATTATTTCCTTTAATCTATTTAATGATCATATGTTTCAGGGTTGTAGGGTTGGCAACGACAATTGGTACGTGGCCGTATTTGTCACTCCGTAATTGTGGGAGACCTATGGTCTGCATTTACTCGTTCTCTGAATTTCCCTTTTATTCTTTCTTCACAGAGGACCGCGCAAGAGAGAGTGGGCTTGCTGAAATGGTCTAAATGCAGTGTTGATATTTAATGGCTGCATCCTATCCTAGAGTATTTAACTCAAGTTAAATGAGAAAATACGGCGACATCAAGAAGACTTCTTCCCTTCTCCCAATACCAAATGCATATCGTAATATTCGCCTGTACTGTGAGCCATAACGTAATAGCCACACTCTAAGCTCACAGTGCAGTGTAAGGATAATAAAATACATATGAAAGTAGACCTCTAAGTTCTCAATACTGTGTAAGAATAATAGACTACATATAAAAGTAGACCCATAAATTTCGAGCCTAACTATAATAAAAATAAAAGCAAAAATTATAAAACCAAAAGCTGTACTTCACTGTTCATTATAATTACCCTTTATTGAAATTCAGTTCTTTCTTATAAGATTGAATTAACATTTCAGTCCCCCCTCCCCAAATAGTCAGAAACCTTGTCTGCAAAATTAACATAAACAACATCCATTACGTGTTAGTCACACTTAAATTTCCGTCCTCGAAAGTTCCTCTTAAGTTTTGAGAAGAAAGAATAGTCACTGGACTATCTAATCTGGATTGTATGATGGATGATCGATTTGCTTGAAGCCAAATTTTCTCACATCTCTCTTCACAACAAGAGCTGTGTGCACAGACTGGTTGTCGTGAAGAAGGCGCACAAGTCTAATCAGCTTGCCTCGCGTTTTCTCTTTAATAAGTATTAATAAGTACTGCAGTACTGCCCATTCACTGTGTGGTGTTCCTCTGCTTGAAATCAATGAACAGTATCCCTTCATAGTCCCAAAAGATACAGCCATGTCTAGGTTGATTGAGTGACCTTGGCCGTAAAGGAGCTGTTTCGCATAATTTACGGCACTTCGTTAATTTTGTTTTGGTCATAGGATCATGTTAGAGGACCATAGTTTCATCTTCTGAACTAAAGTTTCCAGAACTTCTCTCTCGTTCCCACTAAAGAGTTCTAAAGTTGCATGACAACAGAGTGCACGTTGCTGTTTTTGGGTTGAGAAAAGAAATCTAGGCAGCCATTTTAGACTAACTTTATTCATGTTTAAATATTCATGAATAATTCGAAGGGCTGTAATATTAGAAAGGCCCATCCTTGCAGCTAAACAATGAGCCGCCGTTCTTCCATAATTTATGCTTCAGAAATTAGGAGACAAGGGATGTTTGCAGAAATGAGCACATCCAAGAGCCAACGGCTTTCGCCTTCAGAGTTTCCTGGACCCATTTGAAAAAGTTTGACCCTTTCTTTTCAGATAGAGCATTAGAGGGATGATTTTCTATATTCACGTCAAATCGCTGTTTAATTTAATTTGGGTTAAGTGCTTTTGTGAAGAACTTAATATCCGTCCGATACTCAATTCTGAAAATGTCAAAATCTTCTACAGTAGTATTATTTATGCAATTATATCTGAACAACTGAAGATGTTGGAACAGAATTTAAACCTCCTATGATTTTTTAACATAGCTTTGTTTGGATCCCTAGTGTCTGATGCGACGAAAGTATCATATGGAAAGAAAAGAAAGTTTGGTAGTCAGAACTTTAACTTCTTGTATACAGAAGAATTAAACTGTGATAAACAATTGTGATAAACTACATGTTGAGACTAACGCTTCTTAAGATATGTTGTTTAAAGATTCCACAGCAAAAATATTTTAGGAAAACTGAAGCCTTTATTGAAATTCACATATTTCTGGTTAGATATCATTTGATTCCTAACGTATCAGAAGTACAATTAGTTCCTTAGCATTTAAATATTAGGATAATCTAGCAGAAGGTTTCCTCAATTACAGCAACCATATACCTCTTATATGTTCACAGATGGATATTTGAATTGGCTGTGACAATATCCCATTTAATTTAGCCTCATAAAAATAGAAATTCACGATATTTATTATTCATAAGAGAACGTTTAAGGACACTGGCTACTTATGAGGCAGCTTCTCACTATTTTAGTGCCACTTTTATTGTAAGTTCCTGAACAACTGTTTCACACAGTGAAATGAAACTGTTACACTGACTACAACAATATTTTCTGAACATAGTCCATGTAAATACCTGCCACAAAGTTGTCATAAACAAAATTAAATATTTTAAATTGTCAGTGTTATGGGGGTATTCAGGTAAATTTCTCTCTAAAGCTGCCAATTATTGTTTACTGTTGTTTTTATATACGTTAACACTTGCATTACTGACAGTTTCCACCTGAATTTGCTTCCCACATTTGAAGATATGTGACCGCCAAAAGTGGTGCATTATGAACGCAGAATTAATGTCAAATTTTAAAAGTATATAGTTGTTAATAAATTACGATTAGAAACTTGAGGAATAATTTTAGATTGAATTAGCAATTCTTTGAATGACGAATGACCAGTGAAATTTTCATTTATGTAGCTTAATTGGTTGCAGAAAAAAGTGTAAATGAAGTATGAAAAATACAACTTGTGGTAAACAGAAATTAAATAAAAATGTTTTCATAATAGCGATGACTCACCAAATTAGAATATACAAATTAAAACCCCTTTAACAACTGAAAACCGCATATATATTTTGAAATTTCAGAGTTTTGTCTTTTTTATGGATGAAAGCAAAAAATAGATTTGTTGAACTAACAACTATCCAGTGTCCTTAATTAACATTTAATTTCAATACAGTCTTAATGCGGTTACTAACCCTTTATAGCCATTCTTCAAGAATGATACGTCGAATAGCAAGATGGATAAGACAGAAAAGCATCAGGCACCGCTTGTCAAAATTGAAGCATCAAGAACAGCAACCTGCGACATGCTGCAAATTTGCAGAACAGATTTGCCATGAACCGCGTCGTGGCCAAGAGGTTAGATAAATGACTCTCACCAAGGTGGCCAGGATTCGATTCCAGGCGACCGCATGTGAGATTTATGGTTGACAACACGGAGCAGGGGCAGGTGTGCCCGGGATCTCCGGTATTCCCCTGCCACCATTCTATAAAATTGCTCCATTATCATCTTTCCTTTCATTCATTTTATCCTCATTCTGTCATCTACTTCTCTCACTCTCATACCAGGAATCGTGCTGATCACCAATCACTATCAATTCAACCCGATGCCTGAAGGTATAAGGTTTAGAAGGAGAAGAATCCCCTAATATTGCGATAGTGGTATAATTTGAGAAGTTGGAGAAGGAGAAGAAGAACAACAATACAACAACAACAAGAACAAGATTTTCCTTGAAGCCGGACAGACACTGCAACAGAGAAGAAAAATTATATGTACAGAAATCCCAATCACTTATTTTACATTCAGGCAATTCTCATTATTCTAGACATTTGTAGTTTCAGTGAGAATTTGCTGTTTTCTTTTATTATATTTGATTTGGAAAGTTCGTTTCAATATTTTGCACACCTGCTATTCGTCAAATGTCCCATTCTACAAGGTTTTTGTACGTCTCTTTCGTTTACATATATAACCGTTATACATACTACTAGGGTGGTTTAATAAAGAATGATGACAACTTTTTTGACATCGTACCTTTACTCATTCTCATAATTTTGATGGTCCTTCTCAAAATAGTCTCCCCTGAATGCGAAACACTTCTCCCAGCGCTTCTGCCAGTCTTCAAAGACATGCTGGAGATTTTTCAAAATCTTCTCCGCAGCCTTCACCACTGCTTCTGATGATGGATAATACCTCCCACGAAGGCGTTTCTTCAACTTAGAGAATAGAAGAAAGTCACATGGGGCTAAATCCGGACTATACGGAGGGTGAGGAATGCACTTCACGTTGATTTTTGCAAGATATTCGGCAACAACATTAGCAGTATGCAGCCGTGCATTATCGTGGTGCAGTATCCAGCCTGCTTCACGGAAATGTGGTATTTTGCGCCTGATATGGACTTGCAATGTTTTCAGGACATCCATGTAGTATTGTCCAGTTACTGATGTGGGCAGGTACAACATGCTGATAAACTATTCCATGAATATCAAAGAATGAGATGAACCATAACTTTCCCAGCAGAAGCAACCACTTTTGCTCTTTTGGGGGCTGCTGATGAAGGATATTTCCACACTGAGCTTTGTTGTTTGCTCTCAGGATCAAAATGATGTAGCCAAGTTTCATCGGCAGTGACTACGTCTGAAAGAAACCCCGGATCTTCCTCTAACATCAACTTTAACTGCATGTTACCTCCATTACAGCGGTAGGCGATACTGAACGTGTGTGAACTTGCCTGATTTTCACAGCCGGAACCAGGAGTACTAACAGTGAAGCTACTACGGTGTGTTTGTTTCACATTAAGCTAACAGGATATAATGAAATATAATTTTAGTGCGAAAAATTATGATCGTAAAACATTATGACCATTCTTTATTGAACAGCCCTCGTACAATTAGTTATTACCAGAACTAGGAAGTTCGTACCGATTTCCTTGAGCAGTGTAAGAGCGGCCAGGCATGGTTATACAACGCAGCGCTACTAGCAAGGGCAAAGTTCATCGTAGAATGCAACTCATTACTGCAAAACAGGTGTTACTGCATGACACAGCACTTTGGTAGGAAGGAAGACATTCGAATAACGTCTTTGTTGTGCTTCAAAGATGAGAAACTAAATTTGTTTACAACCGTATTTTGTTTACTAGAAGTGTAGTTATTCATGTCCTTATTTACTTCATTACTTGCCTTTGCATTTCAGTGGGATACTTCAGCAAATATGGAAAAAAAGAGCAGCCAGATCGGGAAACAAGTTAGCTGAAATCATAAACGAATTTGCAACAGATTATCAATCAACTAAATCTTGTTTTACGGGACATAGAATGAGTTTTTCATTTGAGAGGCTTCAGAGGTACATTATTGTTTTTAGTAGTACGGCCGCAGATGAGTAAATCTGTAGTAAAATTCTTGCTTTAGCATTTCGTCTAGTAAGAGTCTACAGATATTTAAGAAATTAATTTTATTATTTGGGCATTACTTTACATCCTATCAGGAAATGTTACAAATTGCGTTATAATTGCTTGGATGTTGCTACAATGTGCCTATTTAAATAATGAGATCAGCCAGAGACAAAGCTGTACGTACTATATAAAAATTTGTATGTTATACATAATGATCTAAATAGATGTGCATTTACGAATGTCTCATAAAACATCTTTTTTCTCTGGGCAACCGGTTTCAATACCTCTCCGCTGTGCGTTTCTGATCTGTGACTTGTTTGGATGCCGGCAGAGGGTCGGTCGTAACCTGCATAGGGAACGGCGAGCAGTACGAACTTCCTAGCCCTGGTTATTAGTTAAACATAGTTAAAATTATTCACGATGAATTTAGATAAGTGATATACACAAAGAAAAAGAAGAAGCATTAACTCATCGTTTATATCACTACTCAATCGTTGTCAGCCCGCCTCGGTAGCGTAGATGGTAGCGATTCTGCCTCACGTTCAAGAGGTCCCGAGTTCAAATCTCGGTCAGGGTGAGTTACCTGGATAAGGTTTTTTCGGGGTTTCCCTTATCCTTCAAGACGAATGTCGGGTAACCATAAGCTCCATGGACCCTGGACTCTTTGAGCATCTTTTCATTCAATTCATTCGCCGTCCGATATGACTTAACGTTGGAGGACGTAAATTACACACACACACACACACACACACACACACACACACACACACACACACACACACACACACACACACACACACACACACACTCACTCACTCAATCGTTGCCTGCAGTGAATCCATGCGCAGAAAACAGGAAATAAATATCACGTAAAATAATTAATACATGTTACACTTTCATTCTGGGAGAACCGAAATATACCTACAATTACAAATATAATAAATATTTCGAATAGGCAAATGCAATAGGGAAGTTACTTTGTAAATCGCTTAATTTAAAAGGCATAAATTTTTCTGTAAGAAGGTTTTCCCTGTATTTTATAGTTATAAAGTTACTTAAATCGTAAACTCAATGAGAATAAACAGAAACCTCAGACTACCTCACTGAGCATTTCAAAGATATTATATATTCCATCAATCGCTAGGTGTACTTTTTAGAAAATATAAAATAATAAAGCTTTAGTGTTATTTCAAATTTTAGAATTTTCTGAAACTCTTTCTCGCGCGTGCTTCAAAGAAGTTTGATATTTATTTTGTTTGAGCTATGTTCACAAACACAAACATATATGTTTTTCTAAAAATGTTTTTTGTAAGAGGTAAATGTTTATTTTCGCTAAAATATAAACATCCATTTTTTTTATCGGAACACAAAGTGATGCATCAATTCAAACGGTAATTAAGGTCAACAACAGAGAAAACATTTTAGAGCAATCACTAACCATAGTGGTAAATGGATGGGATTCTTTCAAACACATAAGTAACTCCAGGCATACAGAGGTCAACGGCTCTGACAGCCAGACAAGTGTTTCGGTTAATAAATGTACTCGTATGTCTTCCAATGGAGACCAATTGGCTGAATTCCTAAAAATGTATGGTTTCAAGCGTGTTCATCTGAGTTCTTTTACTCTGAATTACACATTAATGATGGTGGTTAAACTGTTATATTCCTAACCATGTAAGTACATATTTAGATTAATAATTCAGTAATCAAATAAGTGTAATTGAAGTTGAGTTGTCATTTATGAACGGTCTATAACTGCTGTGATTCTAAGCGTCCCGTTCTAGGTATATTGGGCGTGAAAGAGGGCTTTGCTCTGCTCAGAGGCCCTTTCGTAAGATTTGAGGTTCCTTTACCTGCCGTAAATCTGTCAGGGGACCACTGGTATTACTTCCCTTTAGAAGGAAACTATATAAAGGATTTTAAGCCTGAAAAGTTCCATCGGCCTCCGCCAGGTTTGGCTCCATGAATAGAAAACCTTACCCCTAGATCATGGAGTATGACTCAAACAGATGTACTTAAAAACAGTTATTTCTTAATATGTTCAAAGTTATGTACATATTTAAAACTCTAAAAGCCCATGGGATAATAGTCCAAACCGGGCCAGGGCCTGCCAAAGCGACTGCCGGCCTAACTCTCACATACGCAAGGCAGAGGTGGGCGATCATCCAACCGATACGGGGAGGAGATGTGTTCAGCATCTCGGCATCCCCAGCCGGAAAATTGGCTTTCTGGACCAGGGTTGGCTACGTAGCGTAGCTCCTCAGTTGCCTCATGATGCTGAGTGGGCACCGGCCCTATATCCGGGACTTAAATCTGCACCCACCAGGATGGGAGCGGTCCCGGGCGCTTTCCGTGGCAGAGACGCTCTGGACCACTACGCCACAACGTTGAACTATTGCCCGCCTCGGTAGCATGGTGGTAGCATGTCTGCCTCACGTTAAAGAGGTCCCGAGTTCGAATCTCGGTCAGGGTGAGTTACCTGGATAAGGTTTTTTCCGGGGGTTTCTCTTATCCTGAAACACGAATGTTGGGTAACACTAAGTTCTATGAACCCTGGGCTCATTTGAGCATCATTTCTCCCATTCTATTCATCGTCCGATATGACTTAACGTTGGAGGACGTAAATTAAAGAAAACGTAGGACTATTTAAACTTCTGGTCATTGCATGCACCTTGTCACAATTAGGGGAAGGGTACCCAGTATAGGACACTTAAGCTTATTTGTTCCACAATGACTTTGGTAAATTGGTACAATCAGTATTACAAATTATGTTTTGCTGTGTAGAGAATTTTAAGTGTTTATAAATCTTACAGTTTCTCTAATTTGAAAACAAGCAACCCTATATCAGACAGTCTGAATATTTTAAGACTACTTGCTTATTTCAATGTTTCTTTGTATTACTTTTTAAGACAAATGTCACATTTATTGTAAAGGGGATATCCTTCAAAACTTGGAACAGTTTTTATGAACCCATATGCAGCACTGAATCTTAATGAAATGTTCGCCGCAAATGATGCAGTCGGTTTTTTTCATATTCCAAGTTGTGCTTCTCTCACTCTTTGTGCGTGAAATTGCTAAAAATGTTGCGGTTAAAGGGGTAGATGCCACAACAATAAAATGCTGACTTAAAAGCTCCATTCTGCACACTTTGGTGCTAATTCATTCAATACATTTTTTGTTGTGGTGTAAGATGGCTATCTAATATTTTATTTAGTTGTTCAATGCAGGATCTTATCTTCCTAAAATGCGCTTTTATATATACTAGTGAAAAGTTCCACTTTTGTTTCATTTTCTGCAGAAATTTATGTCTTCTACTGTGCTTTCAGGGACATAGAACTACCCATTTGCTTCCTTAATGCTTAGTTTCCTCCTCCCCATTACTTCAATCGATCGCTAACCTTAGGTTTTCCGCCGTCCAGTTCCCTCTGTATGTATCTATATTTGTCTCAAACAAATGAAATAAGAGAATTAATAAGAAAGCTGCGGATACGTTTGTCCAATATCGTGTTCCGAATTCTTGTCCGATATTGAGTGCATTACACATAAAATGCTAACGAGTCACTACACCTAACACATTTAAACAAACGCAATGCCTTCATCCATATTTTTAATTTAACATACTGTAAACAATATGCAACGCTTAAAAGTATATTTCTCGCTAGTATTGTAGTATGAGGTTCACAAAATTATCTTCGTGCAGGAGGAAGTAGGTCATAAATAAGAAACGTCACTTTTACGTGATCAATTGTTTGTTCACAGTCACACATTGCTCCCTTTCCGGCTTTCCTTTAAAAGTTTTAACACTACCTGAGTTGAATTTACTGACACATCCTACCGAAAACCAGAAACTCATGATGTACGATATAGAGCTTCGTCCAATACTGGACGACTTTCCCGTACATATTGCACTACAAGTTTACAAATGAAATGTGTAGTGTTTAACGTCCGCTTTTACTACATACGGCACCGCAGGAGATGACACTGATGATACATGAGATGAAGATGGAGCACCGGAGGAATGAGATGGCGGGGGAAACCGGAGATCCCGGAGAAAACCCGCCCCAGCGCCGTGTTGTCCACCACAAAGCTCACTATGCGGTCGCCTGGAATCGAACCCGGGACGCCTTGGTGAGAGCCAAGCGGTCTAACCACTGAGCCACGGCGCGGCCTACAAGTTTACATATACGCTGAAACTAGATCCTGCAAATATTTGCAGAAATAAGGCAGTTTTATTACACATTACGTTTTAAGGTTGGCAAATTACTAAAAATTTTAAACTTGGAAAAGCTAATTTAAAAAATAAAATACAGTTCTGATGCATGGTGAGCAGTATTAAAATTCTTAAACAACAGGAGCAATGTGGTAGACAGGCTAGTAGTGAGTACGCCTAAACGTGTGTAGAGAGAGTAAGACCTGATTTTTTGGTCCTCCTTCACTGATAGGTTCCTCTGCGAAAATATCATATGTGCTTCGCTTCATTTCACTGGTTACGGCTGTGTCGCTGGATTGTGCGCACTTCTCCTTGGGTAGTAAGTTTGCAGTTAGGAAGGAAGCGGATTCCAAGTCAATCTCTGCAGTAAGTCCAGCTCAATTTAACACGTATATAGCTCGAGAGATTCCGTGTAGTACATGCCCTTCAATCTCGGTGATGAAAACTCTAACTCAGGTATGGTTAGGGTATATATGCAAAGTGCTGAAGAAGCTTGTTAAAGTAGTTCTCGTAATACATTTTACAAATGTGATTATTGCACTCCCGTTGATTTTTCTACTCTTGTACAAGCTATTATTACAAAACTTAAATTTTCTTCTATACACTTCAAGAAAAATATTTGTAGCAGTTCCCTAATTTTCTCGTAGGTTCAAGGGGAATATCAGGATATGTAATAGGCTTTTAGCATTAGTCAAGGCTTTCAGCTGTTCGCTACGTGATGGCTTGAAATTCTGATCATTTTGCTCGGCCAAGAGACGCGAAAAGTTAATAACGACTTTTCATTTGAGAAACTAAAAGAATTGGAACATTCAGACAAATAAAAGGAAATAAAGAATGATCACAATTTTTTTTTACGGTCACCCTTTTTCGCAAAAAAAATTCAAACTTATTATATTCTGGTAGCTTAATGTGAAAAAACACGCCGTAGTAGTTTCATTGTTGGTACTCCTAGTTCCCGCCTGTGAGAATCAGGCAAGTTCAGACATGTTCAGTATCGCCTACCGCAGCAATGGAGATAACACGCGAGCAACAATATGCGGCTTTGAAATTCTGCTTTCGTCTCAACAAATCTTCAGTTGAGGCCTATACAATGTTACAGGAGGCCTGTGGAGAGTCTGTTCTTCCCCACAGCAGAGCTCTAAGGTGGGGAGATAATCAATTTCAAAGGAAGGTGGACCCGGTGCTCCAGTTACTGCTCTTACGGCAGAAAACATCAACACTGCTGCTGTCATTGTGAAAGAGGGTCGACGAATTGCCTTAAGATCACTTTCTGAATCATTGAACATTTCATTGGGTGTCACCCACACGTTGGTGACAGAAACATTACACATGAGACGTGTTTGTGCGCGATGGGTTCCAAGACTGTTGATTCCCCAACAAAAGGACATTCGCATGCAGTTAAAGTTAATGTTAGAGGAAGATCCGGAGTTTCTTTCAAACGTAATCACTGCTGATGAAACTTGGCTACACCATTTTGATCCTGAGGGCAAACAGCAAAGCTCAGTGTGGAAATCTCCTTCATCACCAACCCCCAAAAAACAACACTGGTAGCTTCTGCTGGGAAAGCTATGGTCATCTCATTCTTTGACATTCATGGAATGGTTTATCAGCATGTTGTAACTGCACACACATCAGTAAGTTGACAATACTACAGGGATGTCCTGAAAACATTTCAAGTCCATATCAGGTGCAAAAGACCACATTTCCGTGAAATAGGCTGGATGCTACACCACGATGCTGCATATTGCCAATGTTGTTGCTGAATATCTTGCAAAAATCAACGTGAAGTGCATCCCTCACCCTCCCTATAGTCCATATTTAGCCCCATATGACTTTTTTCTATTCCCTAACTTGAAGAAACGCCTTCATGGGAGACATTATCCAACATCAGAAGCAGTGGTGAAGGTTGCGGAGGCGATTTTGAAGGATCTCTCAAAATGGTTTTCAGCATGTCTTTGAAGACTGGCAGAAACGCTGGGACAAGTGCATCGCATTCAGGGGAGACTATTCTGATAAGGACCATCAAAATTATGAGGATGAGCAAA
>CM060951.1:110008773-110058773 GCA_030765055.1 Mantis religiosa | reverse complement strand
CAATGAGGTATAAAAAGAAGAAATGGCTAGTTATCGGACAGTCGCAAACAGAGCAGTAGTAGTAAACAGAAGTTGTAACAAGATAGTTGATGTAAACAGATGTAATCAGAACGCTGTTTGTCGTAGTCATCAATCTTGGTGATTGTGATCGTGTATGTAACGTAATTCTGATGTAATCTGCAAGTGTATTTCTACGGAAACAAAAAAATTTAGAAATTCTGCAAATTGGACTTTTAATTCTATGAACCCACAAAGTCACAATATTATATTGATATTTCTATAGATAAAATATAATTTTATTTTAAAAGAAGTTTAGTTCCTAATTTATCTTAAATTTATGCTTTTCCTGTCTCGAGTGAACATCTCGGTCTGTCAGAGAGTACGGTGCCCGGAACATCTGTCTTGTGACTGTACATCCTCCTGTAAACTATAGGTAAATTACTTTTGTTATTAAAATATGATGTGTTAAAACTTAAATAATTTATTCTGGTGATAGTTTCTACCTTTCCGATACACCTTTAATTAAGAATATGTAGTCAGCATGCAATCTGCTTGACTTCCATAGTTATTATGGTCAAAAATGTAGAAAATCTTCAATTAGTGTGCGATCGTGACAATATAATTTGATTTTTTTGAAAATTGCACCTTATAGCGCAGTTTTATAAACAATTTACGTATGTATTTTAAAAAACATAATCCAGCAGTAAGTTAATTTATATGCATCAAACTTGAAAACAAAATGTCACCGATTTCAGATGTATTAAAAAATTGATAAGGTTTAGTAAAATTTGAAAAATTCACAAATTGGTTCTCTTAGATGAATTATGTACGGCTTTTTCTGGAGTCAATTTGGGAACGAAATAGCTAAGTAAAATTTTCAAGGTTTTTTAATCTCTTGGCAGACATCCTTACTGTCTATTTATTTAACCTCATCTTGCGTTTAATACTTTATTTAGCATCAAAAGTATTAGATTAATTCAACATTGATACCGGTACCTTTTATAGCTATCTATTTTGTCCCACATTTTTGCTATATTAAATCCAAAATATCAATTCGAAAGGAAGGAGAAGAAAATCTGTAGAGTATATATAAATTTATCCAAAACCGAATAAGGGTCGCCAAAGCTCCCCTCGTACTCCAAGCTCTTGAATGGCAGCAGCCACTCCTTGAATCCCTCATTTCGTCGTTCTCTCCGGGAGTGTGTAGACACAATAAATCTGGTCTCGCCGTTTCCTGATCCAAGGTGAATTTTCCAGACTACTCGCTCATAGCATCTCTCGAAAAGATAACAAAAATAGCGGAATAGAAGAAGTTACAAGATCTCGATGGCACAAGACAAACCCGGTAACAAGATTACTGTGGTGGTGTTGCAAGGCATACTCCAAACGTTGTAACTCCGTTAGCAGGTGGATAGCGACGTCGAGTCGAGGGAAATCCTTACTACCTGTTGGTCACTACGCTCTCATTACACCACTTCCACCCCTCCTTCCGATAGACGCAACGACGCCACCTTCTCTTTTCAAAACTGAGTCAAACACTTTTTCCTCTCTCAGTCCTCCTTCTGCCACTTTAACCTTCTTGATCGTACGATCAAAGTACGTGGACAGTTTTCCTCCCTTTAGCATTTCAAAACCGAAAATAAAGGAATGAATCTTTAATTTAAACTCTGCGTTAGTTTTTCAAAAGCTGCTCGTTAGGTTCGGTTGCAAAAGCAGAGGGAAGGAACCATAAAAAGAAAACTCAGCTAAACCTAACATACAGTTTATTCAGCTTTCCTGCTAATTACTTTTCATTCCTATTTATTCCTAATTTTCGTGTTTTATGCACGGTAAAATCACGTGCAGCCAAATCCGCCAGACCGGACACTGGTTTCACAACCACGCTACCTAACATTATAACTTGAAACTGTAAATGAAAGTTAAGTCTGGACTAAGAGTAGGATATTATCATATTGCCGAACGCAAAGCTGTTTTAGAGAAGAGTCGATTCGGACAACTTAGCTGTCATCGCGAGAAACCGGTAGTAGGGGAATCGCTACGCATTATTGCTTAGTAGCTGGCGGGACGGGAGTGGCACGCCTTTAAGAGCTATCGGTATTGATGTCACAAAAACGACACGAGGCCGAGGCGGAACTGTGTTGTTAGTAAGCAAAAGACCTCCCAAGACTGCATTTCCAGAGGTTTCCAGTTGTGAAAGATCTACTACAACCAGTAGGATTTAAAAAGCCCATACGAGGCATTGAGCAGAAAGTAGTGAGAGCAGTGTTGTACTTTGAGCTGAGTGCGGCTTCGTGGGGGAGGAGTCGGCAAGCTGGGAACGTTCATTGGGTCAATAAATGCGGCTCCGTACTAAGGAATCAGTAAACTTTGGAACCGGCAGTGTGTTCAGAATCGGCATGTAGCTCCCTATTAGAAATGTACCTGTGAGAAGGTCAGGAAAGATTATAACAGTACAATGTACATAAAGAAACAGACATACATCGTAGAGACGTGTTTCGCAGCTTTCTATTTGTGAAAAAGATCGGATGATTGTACACTGGGCTAACGATTTCAGTGACAAAGCAGTTTGAAGTGAACTTGGTTGTCTTTGTCACAATATCAATAAAGACTGTCACTACAAGATCGCAAAAATATGAAATTCTAAAATCAATTAATTAATTACAAATTATTAGCCACATATGTGTTTATTCCACACAAATTGGTTGATGATATATATATAAGGGCGCTCAACTACGGCGGTCATCAGCGCCCTTTAAAAAACTAGTCATTGCAAAAGCCAGATATAAAACTTTCTAAAAACTATACAAGTGTAACAAAACCCATTAAAAATACACGTTCATAAAAAAACATCAATCAAAACCTACTAAATATTTCGTTCACTAAATCCTAAACTCTAAACTAGAAAAGAATCTAAAATCCTTCTCCACGGGTCTCCACGCACGGCCTACACGTGGGTGGGCCTGTTGACCGTCTCCATCAACCACGAAGAGCAGCCCACACGAGGGAGACTGTTGGCTCGGGACCCCGGGTGCACCAAACCCGTACCTACTGAAGTAGGCCCCTGGGGGGACACAAATTGGTTGCTTTAAATTCACGATCACCTATATATTGTCGCAAACCCATTGTTAATCGAGGTGGCAAGGCATTCAAAGGGTCGCGCAGTGTAGTGTGTAGATAAAAGCTCACCTAAACGGCGGGGGAGGGAAGGAGACGGATTTCTCGAGAGTTGGCCTTTCTTCTACCCGGGTCTCGATTGTTTGAGAAAATTCCGGAATGTGTGTAATCTATAAAAAGGCAGCCCGCCCGCCAAAAGGGCCAGTCGTTAATTGTACTCGCGTGCGTGAACAGCTGTTGATCTGTGTCGATGATCTTGCAAGTTGTATTATGTATGTGACGTAATTTTGGACTGCTGTTTACGAAGCGTGTTACTACGGAAATAAAGTTTAATTTTGGGTGTTTGTAACGAACCCATAAAGTCACAATAGGTGTCAGTAGTGAGACATTTCGAAGATGGCAGCTGCATTGGGACAGATTCCAGCGAAAATGGAAGAAATGAAGACGGCTAACGACAACCTCACCACCAAAATGGAAGAGAATTTGGAGACGGCAAATAGCAACTTGGCCGCGACGATGACCACGAAGATGGCCGAATAGACCACGGAAATGAAGCAGTTGGCCGGCATGAAGGAGGACGTAATGGAGCTGGGCGAGCGCGTTGAAGACCTGGCGAGCCGCTTTAACAACCTTGAGGGATTGGTCGACACCAAAACTAAGTCCCTGAACGCCATGGTGGAGGATATCGTCGGCAGAAGGATGAAAGTCTTGAAGGCCGACGCGCAGGGACGCAACACATCTGCGCGCGTCCAACCGCCGAAGTACGACGGCACGTCCACGTTCGAAGTCTTCCGCCGCCAGTTCGAAACGGTGGCCAAGTGGTCACCAGAGTGCTCACCAGTGGAGGCGGCACAACTAATAGCCGGACTCCATGGACGGGCCGCAGAAATTCTAAATCCTTAAATTTATCTAAATCATGTAAGTATAAAGGTAAATGTTCAGTCCTAGCTATCATTTCATCATTCAGGTAATTCGTACCTATTATGAAACCCCAGGATGTTCTGAAATGACACTTCTTGTAGTTGAATTTACGAGAGAAACTTGGGGTGCGCCGCAGAATGTTTCTACTCGTGGTAAGTGAATCCCTCGCTTCCCAAGCTGTTAGTGTACAACTTGCTGATGCAGTCAGTATTCTTCCTTTAATAGAGCAACGCGAGTTCCTGTGACCAGGTGTATATTTGGTCATGTAGTAAGTTAAAAATTCCACCCACAAAAATATCTCAATCGGCTTTGTTGTGCAATTACTAAACGAATTTAGAAGGGATATTTTTAGCGAAGACTTATTTTGTTTGCTGTGCATAAAAAGTGTTTCTAGAAAGAAAACATATGACACAGTAGAGCATAGTAGCAATACACGACATAAGGAGGGGGCTAAGAAAAAATCTAAGTTAAATCAGCAACTAATTATATGCACTGTAGGGGAACAGTTAATTCAAGTGATACTTTTTTTCAAAAACTCGTGTTTAGCATTAGTGAGTTCTGACATTTAATTAAGGAATTTCAAGAAAGAAATGTAGTAACATTTCAATGTACGAGAAAAGAATATTACTTAAGAAATAGTCGGAGGGAAATAGGACCAAGAGAAACTGAAGATACAGATTACCAAACTTGAAGACCTAATTTAGGACGCACAACCGATAAATAGAAAACGCCAATTATGGATATTAGAAAGAAGAGCAGAAACCATAAACAGAAAGAGAATACCAGGAGAGAGAAGATATGTATGGAGAGTACCAGAGCAGACAGATACAACTGATTATACAGAAGCGGAGAGATGACTACCCGGTGATTATACAGAAGCGGAGAGATGACTACCCGGATGTCTGGAGCTGACGAACCAGCTCCATCTAGTATGGCAGTCCTTTTAGGAGATGGATACCAGTAGGAGGAAGCTTTGGATACCAGTTGCAGAAGAGGAAATTTCAAAGCTGTAGGAAACAGTATTTCGTAGCTTGTTATAAGAATTAAAGCTGTAGTAGAAATGCAGAATTGATTTATATTGTTGGCGTAGAAGTACAGTAGAAAAAATAATTTTTTAGATAGATTAGATGAATAGATTTGTAAGCTTACTGGAATCCAGTAATCTGAGGTTTCGTTAGTTCATTAAGGTAGAAAGTAGATTATATCTGCAAAATTTGTAAATTGTTTTGCGTAATCTGATTTAGAAGTTAATAAAGTTAAAAATATGGTTGGTGAAATAAGGTCTGGTATAGATTCCAGAAACCGGTCTATTGGATATGCAGATTTTATTTTATTTTATTTTTATTTTAGTCAAGTAAGGAAGTTGAATAATGAACGGCTACGAGAAGTTTTAGAAAAATACACAAACAGAAGGATGCCGGACGAATCTACATTGCGAATATACTATTTGCAACAATGTTTTCAGGAGATAATTTGTCATTTTCGGGATCAGCTATTGCAGAAAAAATATGAATTTTGATTAATGAAACCACAGATGCAGTGGGACAATGTGTACGTAGTGCTTTAGTTGGTGCTAGTAAGCAGGTAGTAGATCATATCTTCTTAATATAAATACTTGACTTAGTAAATTATTCCACTATTGCGAAATTTTTCAATGAGAAGCTATCTTGTGGCCAGAAGGGGCATGGTATGGTAATGCATTGTTATTTCTTAGCAATGCTGCTCCATATGTTGTTAAAGCAGGAGCTGGATTAGAAGTCCTTTATCCTAAATTAGTTCACCTGACTTGTCTTTCACATGGTTCGCATCATATCACTAAACCAGATAGAAGCCAATATAAAGACGTGGATTTTCTTGTCTCTAGCTAAGGAAAGTGTTCGTAAATTAGCCGATTAGAGCCAAAAATTTTCATAACGTCCTTCCAAAGTTGTCTTTACCTCCTCAGTTATTTATAACTCGTTTAAAGGCTTTAACCTTAAGGTAAGAATTCTACAAATCAATATATTTGTGATTAATTTTTATTTTTATTTGCCTATCTTTTGTGCTTATTTGTTTCTTTTCTCATGCCTATATGCTTTGCTTACTTCACCTTACAAATCCGGGCTCTATTTACAACTAAACGCAGTTAGTGCCACAACTTTAAAGGTACTATGCTATTTCGTTCTGTTCGGTGAATTATATTGCTTTAAGCGATTCATTTTTTATAATTTGTACTGTGTTTAATAACCAGTCATCGTTTTAGGAGATTTCCGTTGCCTCCTTTGTTACCTACTTGAGTGGGCTATTTAAGGAATAATTTTGCCTGGATTCCTTGTGACATTTTTCTATTATATTCCAACTGACGAACCTCACTATAGACTACATGATTTCGCTTATGAATGGCCTCTGATGAACCCTCATCTACAATAATTTATAACAGCTTGACACTTGTAACAAACAAATGCTTAGAAGCGAGAGCACCGCCACTGATGCTCATGTAAGGAGCAATAACAATAACAATCTGAAGTGATAATTTCTGTTTATGGAAGCATTGCCACCATCACCAGGTTACTTCCCTCCTCATCGCACTCCACACACCGCAAACACACAGAGCTGGGATCCTTGCAGTACAATCTTTCAAAAAGACACGCGTGAGTCGTATCACCCTTAGAATGTACAGTCGTTCAAAGAGAATTGCAAGTTGTAGTAAGAATCATGATTAGGCTTCCTCGATTCATACATCGTTGAAAATCTTTGGCTCCCAAGCTGAGCCCGGCAGAATATTGTCGAGTGAATACGACGATACAGGAAATTCAACACATATACCATTATATTTGTCTAGTTTGTAAAAATACAACAGCAGGATAAAGAAAGGATGAAATAAAGAAAGAAAACCAGTGCTATGGAGTTCTGTCGATTCAGAGAATCGCAACAATCGAAGATCGAATGAATTATACAGTGGAATGGTTCCGTAGAATTTATAACATCGATTGTTCGACCAATACAGTTCTTTGAAATAGTGATGTGATAAACATGCCGAATTCAGACAAAAGAGGTAATATTTAAAACAATATCGTTAACTGCAAATACTAGCATAAACCACACTAAAATAAATATTAAACTTCTCAGAGGGATCCACAGCGTGGGCATTAAAAGGTTTTCAAAATATCTTTTTGCAACATGAAAAAAAGAAATATTTTCAGAATTCTTACTTTAAACGAAATGTTGATTTCTCTATAAAGTAATAAGAATTCTTAAATGACATAACACACAAGCATTAATTTGTGGTCTATATCTATGTTAAACATATAGGTATATAACTAAAGATATTTTAATGCACTATTGATCGATTACGCTGTTGTGAAACTGGCATAATAATAATAATAATAATAATAATAATAATAATAATAATAATAATAATAATAATAATAATAATAATAATAATAATAATAATAATAATAATAATAATAATAATAATAATAATAATAATAATAATAATAATAATAATGATAATAATAATAATAATGATAATAATAATAATAATAATAATAATAATAATAATAATAATAATAATAATAATAATAATAATGATAATAATGATAATAATGATAATAATGATAATAATGATAATAATGATAATAATGATAATAATGATAATAATGATAATAATGATGATAATAATGATAATAATGATAATAATGATAATAATGATAATAATGATAATAATGATAATAATGATAATAATGATAATAATGATAATAATGATAATAATGATAATAATGATAATAATGATAATAATGATAATAATGATAATAATGATAATAATGATAATAATGATAATAATGATAATAATGATAATAATGATAAGAATGATAATAATGATAATAATGATAATAATGATAATAATGATAATAATGATAATAATGATAATAATGATAATAATGATAATAATGATAATAATGATAATAATGATAATAATGATAATAATGATAATAATGATAATAATGATAATAATGATAATAATGATAATAATGATAATAATGATAATAATGATAATAATGATAATAATGATAATAATGATAATAATGATAATAATGATAATAATGATAATAATGATAATAATGATAATAATGATAATAATGATAATAATGATTATAATGATAATAATGGTAATAATGGTAATAATGGTAATAATGGTAATAATGGTAATAATGGTAATAATGGTAATAATGGTAATAATGGTAATAATGATAATAATGGTAATAATGATAATAATGATAATAATGATAATAATGATAATAATGATAATAATGATAATAATGATGATAATAATGATAATAATGATAATAATGATAATAATAATAATAATAATAATAATAATAATAATAATAATAATAATAATAATAATAATAATAATAATAATAATAATAATAATAATAATAATAATAATAATAATAATAATAATAATAATAATAATAATAATAATAATAATAATAATAATAATAATAATAATAATAATAATAATAATAATAATAATAATAATAATAATAATAATAATAATAATAATAATAATAATAATAATAATAATAATAATAATAATAATAATAATAATAATAATAATAATAATAATAATAATAATAATAATAATAATAATAATAATAATAATAATAATAATAATAATAATAATAATAATAATAATAATAATAATAATAATAATAATAATAATAATAATAATAATAATAATAATAATAATAATAATAATAATAATAATAATAATAATAATAATAATAATAATAATAATAATAATAATAATAATAATAATAATAATAATAATAATAATAATAATAATAATAATAATAATAATAATAATAATAATAATAATAATAATAATAATAATAATAATAATAATAATAATAATAATAATAATAATAATAATAATAATAATAATAATAATAATAATAATAATAATAATAATAATAATAATAATAATAATAATAATAATAATAATAATAATAATAATAATAATAATAATAATAATAATAATAATAATAATAATAATAATAATAATAATAATAATAATAATAATAATAATAATAATAATAATAATAATAATAATAATAATAATAATAATAATAATAATAATAATAATAATAATAATAATAATAATAATAATAATAATAATAATAATAATAATAATAATAATAATAATAATAATAATAATAATAATAATAATAATAATAATAATAATAATAATAATAATAATAATAATAATAATAATAATAATAATAATAATAATAATAATAATAATAATAATAATAATAATAATAATAATAATAATAATAATAATAATAATAATAATAATAATAATAATAATAATAATAATAATAATAATAATAATAATAATAATAATAATAATAATAATAATAATAATAATAATAATAATAATAATAATAATAATAATAATAATAATAATAATAATAATAATAATAATAATAATAATAATAATAATAATAATAATAATAATAATAATAATAATAATAATAATAATAATAATAATAATAATAATAATAATAATAATAATAATAATAATAATAATAATAATAATAATAATAATAATAATAATAATAATAATAATAATAATAATAATAATAATAATAATAATAATAATAATAATAATAATAATAATAATAATAATAATAATAATAATAATAATAATAATAATAATAATAATAATAATAATAATAATAATAATAATAATAATAATAATAATAATAATAATAATAATAATAATAATAATAATAATAATAATAATAATAATAATAATAATAATAATAATAATAATAATAATAATAATAATAATAATAATAATAATAATAATAATAATAATAATAATAATAATAATAATAATAATAATAATAATAATAATAATAATAATAATAATAATAATAATAATAATAATAATAATAATAATAATAATAATAATAATAATAATAACAATAATAACAATAATAATAATAACAATAATAACAATAACAATAATAACAATAATAACAATAATAATAATAATAACAATAATAATAATAACAATAATAATAATAACAATAATAATAATAACAATAATAATAATAACAATAATAATAATAATAATAATAATAATAATAATAATAATAATAATAATAATAATAATAATAATAATAATAATAATAATAATAATAATAATAATAATAATAATAATAATAATAATAATAATAATAATAATAATAATAATAATAATAATAATAATAATAATAATAATAATAATAATAATAATAATAATAATAATAATAATAATAATAATAATAATAATAAAATAATACATTTCCATTAATTCACATAATACCGCGATGTTTGGAAATTAAGTTTCAAATTGCGCAATTTTCTGAATACGAAAATATTGAAGTAAATTAAACCAGATAATATAAACACTTTATTGCAATTTTTTAATTTAATATTCTATTTGTCTATGTTAGTTCTAGGAGGCGTGGGAAGAAAGGGAAAAGCTATAAGATCAGATGCAGGGAAAATAAGATCAAAGTCCATACATTTTTAATAGACGACTGTGAGGTCCTAAAATGCAGAAAGCCAACTATATCTGTGTCACGCATAATGCGTGACGAGCGCCAACCTAATCACTCTGTATGAAATACTATGCGCGCTAAGACAAAAATTCAGATTTTGCCGAAACTGATCCATACGGAAGGTAGAAAGTAATGTACCTAACATAACCATGAAACCCCCATATTTTTAACTCAAATAGTTTTTCTAATACAAATAAATAAACCACTATTACCTGTATTATAACAATTAATCGCGACGTAAACACTGTATGAATATCATTATTGGTTGGCATGTATGCGTGTACGTACATTTGTAATTACTCAGAACTGAAACGCAAATGTTTGACATGACGTGCTAAAAGAATTACTTTGGATAAACCAATTTGAACGAGAGGAAACAAATCTCCTGATGCCCTGGCAGAACGTGTCTGGTCACATCATATCTTTGTTTGTGAATGGTCCGTAATCTATATTTACTCTAGAGAGTTCAAAGTGGTTGAGGTGTATGTATGTACATATACTTTTAATTACTCAGAACTGAAATTTAAACTACTGACATGTCGTGATAAAAGAATTACTGTGAATAAGTCAAGGTGTTAAATTCGAGAAAGGGCAAACACTTCATTTCCTGTAAGACTTTGGAATGCTGTATGTTTATGTTTATGAATGAATGCCGGATAACAAATGTTTACTTACTCTGGAGGGTTCAGATCAATATCATTCAGTTGTTCTTTACACAACATTAGTGTAAGAGTTAAATAGTGTAATGGCTCCTTGTAGTGAACTTAGTGGCGAGTCATAAAGGCAGATATTGCGAAGTCAGCTTCAAAGCATTATTTTTAAGATGTACACGTTCTTCAAAAATTGTTAGGAAACGGAAACTAAAAATGAGTTATTGCAAAGAGTACTTCCGTTTAAAAACACGACAAAGTGTATCAGTTGGATCAACTTGCAATTGAAATGGGTCACGAGGTAATACGCCTCCCATCTTATCACTGCCAATATAATCCAGTTGAGTTGGTGTAGGCTCAAATAAAAAGAGAAATTGCAAACAGAAATAATACTTTCAAACTGACAGACGTTAAACGACTTGTTCGCGAAGAAATTGACAAGGTAACACAATATAACTAGGAAAACTGCGTGAGGCATACAGAAAACCTTCAAGAAGACGATTTTAAACAAGTAGCACGTGATGCGATTTTGGATCCTATAATCATAAATTTGCAAGATTCTGACGATGAAGACAGTGACAATGACGAATTTTTCTTAACGGAAGTGACATTGACAGCGATATGGATGAGCCACTGGCAGTTCCATTGGATTAGAAAAACAGATAATTCATAAACTATAATTACAATTATAGTTTTTTTTAAATATACATAATTTGCGAAAATGATTTTTCCAATTTTGATTTTGGCAACTGCATTATTGTAAAAGTTTATAAAATATAATTTGCTTACCCTTACGTCTGTGCCAAGCAGACCTGCACGTTGTATGAGTGTGCGAGAGAGATGGAAATATAAAAGGAGTGGGGTAACAAGCTGGCAACGCTGAGTGTGATACAGCATCTGATCAGCTGTACTCCAGAACTCCTCCCATTTGAAACGCATTAATAGGTGAAGTGTCGTAATGAATCCGGCGGGAAGCGTGTGAACATGTTGAAAAGATTCAATAGTTTTATTGAGAGAAAGGCGGTTTAATAGATGAAATTATAAAAGCTTTATAATTAACTTAGAATATGATTCAAATTGTGAACCTGAGGCACATTTTGAAATTTCTGACAGTGAAGAAGGGGAACAGGGACAAAATTTAGAGGACGAAGAAAGCGCATCCGCCACTGATGTGTCTGCCCTCCCTGGCAGGTCATCAAGGAGCAGCGGGTTAGAAATAGAACGTGAGTATATATTTCTTACTCTTTCTAAAAATCAGGGGCCAAGTTAACTCTCGTGCAATATAGCTATGTTTGTGTTCAGAAGGTATCTAGATTTATTACACTTATATATTGGTCTATATACACAGTTACAATGGGATACATGGAAAAAGGAAAAATATCGCCTGACAAATTTTTATGTTGTAATTTTTGTTTGTTTAAAACTTAGATTTATTTTATTGATTATAATTTTCCAATCATATTTTTAAGCTTGTACTTTTATGGGTATCACAACGTGTATTACAGTACCTTAGCGGCTTTTGCCAGTGACATAAACTGGAACTAAATACCTCATACGCATTAACCTCTCAGAAAAATTCAGGGGTATGGGCACCTCTGGTGCATTACTAAGGTAGCCCAGTGGATAGTGGGCCAGTGGACGATTCATTAATCATTAACGAATCGTATAAATTGATTTACGCTGTGTGAAAGAATCGTATGAATCGATTACTGGAAAAGGATCGCTCAACCCAGCTCACCTTTTTAATGAATGGAAGAAGTGATCCCGCGCGATTGACGCTGGAGCGGCAAAACATTTAAACGACCTCTCTGTAGAACCATGTCTGGTAGATCAAGGCAACTCTTCCAGGAATAATTACTTATCAAGTTCACTAATAATGCAAATAACGCACGGTACTTGCACACTAGTTTTTCGAAGATAACGAATAATTGAGCTAGTACTTATGCAAAAATGAAGTTAACTATTAACGTATACTCAATAGATATATTGCAGTAGCAAGGTCGCCAACCTATATTAATAAATAAAGGGAAATTCAAGATCCGGTTCACATTTAAGATTCAGTTGTCAATAATATTATATTCCGTTTCTGCAATGATAAATAATGTAACAGTTATTAATATACGTCATGCACATACCAGAGTGGTCTGAAAAGTTTCCGACCTCAACATGAAGATAGCAGCACCTGTAAATAAAAGCTAGTGAATTTCGTTAATTAATGTGTTGGCAATTACTCACCTAAGTTTCAGCCATTTAGGACGCTCGGTTGTTATGCAACAGTCGTTTGAGTAGTTGATGTGTTTTTATGAAAATGGAAAACTCGAGTATCGAGCTGTTATTAAATATTTGTTTCTGAAAGGCAATATGCCTACGCAAATAAAAGATGAGTTGGATTCTGTGTATGGGGACTCTGCACCATCATTTGTCACAGTGAAATTTTGGGCAGCTGAATTTAAGCGTGGCCGGAAGAGCTTGGAGACAATGAACGTTCGGGACGTCCAAAAACTGCTACCAGCAACGAAAACAGCGCCAAAGTTCACCAATTGGTGCTAGACGACCGCCAAATTAAAGTGAGAGAAATAGCAGAGGTTATGAACATATCAAAAGAACGTGTTTGTCACATATTTAATCAACTATTAGACATGAGAGAGCTGTCCGCGCGTTGGGTGCCGCGTTTGCTAACGTTAGACCAAAAACGTGTTGGAATGAACATTTCCAACGCTCTGTAGGTGCAGTTTAGGCGCTATAAATCCGAGTTTGGGCGCCGATTAATTACTGCAGATGAAACTTGCATACACCATTTTACGTACGAAACAAAAATACAGTCCAAACAGTGGACTGCAATGAGGGAACCGGCTCCAAAAGAAGCAGAAACGTTATTTTACGCAGGCAATGCATCTAATTGCACATGCAATTTTTTCTTTCTCGAATTATGTATGACCAAACTTGCGAATACTAAGTTATGGTCTGGATTATTTTCCCCCTTCAAGAGGAACCTAATTTAGACATTATAAGGTTAGTTGGCTGGCAGTTATTAGTTAAGCCTAGAAAACAAGGAAGGAAGATGACCCTTGAAGCAATGAGGAGACGCGACGGATGGAAACCGCCTCTCTGCGAGTAATCACATGGATTTCCCTCCAGCAACCACCAGCCTAAAGGAATTACGTTAAAATATCTCTGACTCTCCCTTTGTCGTTCCCATATGTTTACTAGAGGATCGTTCTAATTTTAGAACGATTATAGAGGTAGTATTGGAATTTTCACAATGAGATATAGAGACTAGCAGAAATAATATGGGGTATATAGTGGTATTGTTGAAAAACTCTTTCGAGTACTTAAAATGTCATACTTAAATTAATAGTGTGACTGCGTAGTTTACTAGTTTCGGAAACCTGGTTTGCAGAATTTTAGAATAACTGTTTCTGCAGTAAAAAGACGCGAGTCCGCCTCGGTAGCGTATTTGCCTCACGTTCAAGTGGTCCCGAGTTCGAATCTCGGTTAGGGTGAGTTACCTGGATCAGGTTTTTCAGGAGTTTTTCTTTATCCTGTTGGATGAATGTCGGGCAATTGTAAGCTCCATGGACCTCAGATTCATTTGAGCATCATTTCGCCCTGTTCACTTATCGTCCGATATGACTAAACGTTGGAGGACGTGAATTAAAAAAGAAAGGCGTGAAAGTGACAATCAGCTGTCTTCAAGGCCGACTCGGTATTTTGCTTCACGTAAACAAATGAAAAAATCACTGCGGCACACTTCAATCGTCGACTGTCAAAATAACCAACAAACAACTGCCTCTCTAACACCTTGCGGGGTATTTATAGCTCCCCAGCCATTGTTTCCTGAAAGCAGTAGACCTGCCGAAAAATTTTGCGGAAAAAACAATAGACCGAACGCTCTGGAGCCTCTCTCTCTATCTCTTTCTCTCCTGCCCATGCGCCCGGCTCCGACTTGTGGCAGCAGCACAACAATGCAACACGGCGACAATAAGAATCAAGGATGTGAGTAGAGGATGTTTAGAAAATAGTAACCCAAAGTAACCTTAATGCGGAGAATTGTTACTTCTACTTTTACTTTTTCGGAAGGATTAGTTTTAAAGCGTTATATCTGAGGTTTTATGAGAAATCAAGTATAGTTATTATTCCAAAAATTTCAGTGAATAGGCTACTAGTTCCTCCTTATTCTCGTCGAATGTTGTATAACGAATGTTATATAATATATAATGTTGAATAATGTTCAATGTTGTTATGCTTTCAGCATAAGAGATGGCTAAAACTGTGCTTTAGTTCCTTAAAATTTACATTGCAAATATTTATTGTTTTTCTTTTGAATTTAAGAGTACTTTTATAAAACTTTCAAGTAGAGCTCTTTTTCTTTTATGCACTTGAAACGAAGGTATATTGTCATACAACATATACAAATTGACTGTTGTAACCTCTTTCATCAAGTTGAAGCTTCTAACAGGTTGAATTCTAACTGTATTTGTCTTGTATACTTGCTGCACACAATTTATTATGATTATCTGGAAAGAGAAAGACAGGATTTTCGTGTCACGAAAATGACAGCTAAGATAATGAAACGGTTCAGGAGAACGTGTAGTTGTGAAATCTGTCTGCCGAAGTAATAGAACAATCTTAAGCTTGCCGTAAGAGTAAAGGCTCATGGGAGTAAAGCAGTTTAACCCACCAACATTTGAAACCTGGTCTGTAAGGTCAAATTCAGGGGGATTAATTGTAAACTGGTGAGGAACGCGAAACGGATAAATACTTCACCCTTATTGATCTTGCTACTGACTGGTGCGGAATGTTCACAAGGACTCTGGAGAAAAGAGCAAGTCAAAAATACTCCTGTCGTCATTTCCTCAACACACAAAGCCATGTCACAACTTTCTTGACCGTAAGAATGTTTCGTTAACTCTCCACCAGCACGTGCAGACGTCTTAAATATTAATTTTGGTTCCTTTTCATTTATCCAATGGAAAATTTTCCAAAATATGTAACTGTTTCATAATGCTTTAATGTTTACTACATCTAAATGAAACCTGCATACCTACTGCCGGTATTTCCAGTTCTTGAAAAAATACGCAGAGCATATTTAACTAAAAATAAAATTTCTGTTGAATGTAGAAGACTTTTGCTCTAAGAGTTTAAATTTAATAAAAATGTTTTTTCAACTTTAAAATGCACTGATTTGACACTAGATTAATGATTTCAAAAATAATATGGACAAGGTATGCAGATATTCGAATAAATGTTAGCTTTCTAAAATAAACGCTTTGACGAATGTTTGATCGTTGAAAATTCCCATGCAAAGAGCATGTACAGAAAAAGCTGAAAGTACCGTCATAATAAAATGAGTCTCTTAAAGGTTCTAAGTATCACAAACCTTCTTAAGCATTTCAATAGCATCGTATGAGTGTTTCCAGTTGCGTGAGGTATGTAGTTGTAGTGAACATATAAATAACACAAACAGTACAAAACCCGAGCATTTCTTTGTTTTTGGGAAACTTCATCGACATAATTCCTTAATTGGGAATTTAAAGTTAATGAGGGCAATGCAACACCGATTTTCTATATGTAGTACTAAGAGCTCAGCAAATAAAGTATTTAAAATTGGCACCTGTGTGAATGAATTACAGAATTAATCTTACGATTTTAAAAGGCTTTTAGTAATGATATTCTAGATTGACGAATCACATCATCATTAGCATCATCATCATTATCATCTTATTCTTCCTCACTTCATGAATTAGACACATCGTCTGTTCCTTTTTGCACAGTAAGTCTCCTAATCTCTTCTGCGGTCTGCCCACATCGGGCGAATCACTTGGGTTTTAAATTTATCGGGTTCTTTTCCTGGTAAATCTTGAGGATACTCGAATGAAATATTTGCATTTTTAGTCCAAAAATTAGTTTCGTCTTGTACTCATGTCTAACTTTAGCCACTCATAGACAAGAAAATATATTGTGGAGTAAATCACGTGATAACGTCTGATTTCGCTCTACTGAAGTGAACTCCTTAGTTGTAATGTCAGTCTAATTATACAATAGCCTATGTCTGACCCTTTCCCTTACTTGATGAATGTCAACCATGTTGCGATGGCTACCTTATATTCTACTGCATATAACTAGAAGTAGTAGTATTAAGAATATAATTTTAAGAATGTAAATATTGGTCAGTAATCGTTGCCCCAGCGTTGCAAGGTTAACGCGAATGACGAATTTTTATGATGAATTGTACCTTTGTACCCTACTATTTCAATTTTGTACCGACCAGATCTTATTAATAAGGAATGAAAGGCTATCTCACATTCTTTCAAAAAGGATGTGACATTTTGCAGAAAGTCTGACTTGTTCAACCTCTCCCATGTTATGGATATTGTGACTTTGTGGGTTCGTGAAATTAAAAGTCCAATTGCACAAACTCAAAATGTTCTTTATTTCCACCGAATTACAATTGGAACACTTGCCGATTACATAGAATTACGTAGCGCACACAATTACAATTCACCAGTTCGTCTGTCACAGGTCCACTTTGCACTCGTAATTACGTAGAACTCCTCCGATGCACGTACATCGTCTTCCGGTCCGTTCACTCACTGGGCGCTCCTCACGGCTGCTCGCCAAGAACTTAACTGAACTCACTTGCCAACTGCAGCCCATTTTTATAGGAATATCACTGTTTCTGAAAGTCTCGCGGTTCAGTGAATCACCCTGAAGGTTCCAGACGTCGGGGAGGGGGAAATAAATGGCTGAGTAGGCGTGGTCGAATGCTTCCCGTCACTCACTCAGCCGGCAGATGGTCGTACCTTCCGATAATTGGGTGACAATATGCCCTTAGCCTATAAATTACCCTTTGGCGGTGAAACAATCATTGATAACAATATATTTATTGCTATATAAACATGCGATCACAACGTAACGGATGTGCATAGGAGTTAAATTGTGGCTATACAGCTTGATTTCATGTGTCCAAAAAAAACTTAGTGCCACGCAACTGTACCTCAGCTTCTGTGAGAGGAGATGGCAGCTTAGACACTTATCCATACAGACATTAGTGCATACTACTGCTGTTACACGTGCCAAACAGATGTCATTAGGGTGTCGGCCGTGTTATCATTATCTATGCAACAAATGCAAATTTATAATAAATTGTTTACTGAGGTAAAATTGCTTGTAATATTATTGTAATCCCTTCAATTCTCAATCACAATGCATTATGTTCACCACTACCACCTATTTTCATTTTAATACTCTTTTAGAGATTTAACGTGAAACTTTGTGTCTTAGTATTAACATTTAGTCCAGTATTTATCTTCGTGACGGATGGAAGCTGCAAGAAACAAGAACCGTATTGGCGGAGTACGGGATTTGAATCCAGATCCTCACAAATGTGGACCACAGAAGTTTCAATCAGTTCGAGTAACTTGCCAGATAATTAAATCAAGTGAATGTTTGAAACGTTTATCTTTAATTACTAAATAACATAAAATTTGCATAGTCTACACATTAAAGAAGCCCTTATCATGCGACATCTACATTCTGCACTCGCAGGCCACCAAGTTATCTTCTTCAATTGGTCTACAAGTATCGCGCAAAACAATCTTCTCAGTTGCAATTTACCCTCTTTATGTACAATTATTTAGCCTGCCCTACTAAAAAACTGAGATATGCGATAAGGCCAAAGGAAATAAAGCTATTGTTTAGGTATGAACAAAACAGCTGCAATAGTTTGACATTCTTATTGTATTCATAACGTAGCCTTATATACAAATGAATTTCTCTTTTATTTTTCTGTGTCTTAGTTGACAAAACATTACTTTTGTTTGAAATACATATATATAATAAATATACAATTGAAAATTACATATTCCCTTGTTTCACATGCATGTTCTCTGCAGTAATACCAACTATTTTCTATCTCATGGCTTTCTTAACTGTAAGTCAAGTTCATCTTCACAAGCATGTTCTTTTATAACTTTTGTTTGTATTAAGAACATTGTGAAGCCGTTTTAATACCTAACAGATTTATGAAATTAAATGAGAAAGTGTTTTATAGCCACATGTCCGTCAGACAGAAGAGCGGTGAAAGGATTATCATAATCAGCTGAGGTTTGTTTAATGTAACATTCAAATGCTTATGCCCGCTTTCATCAACAGATGCTAAAATCGACGTTAACAAATGTAACGTAACAATTGTAACAGCGCTAAGAAAGCTGTTCAATTTCTTGCATTTCACCAACCTGTTTTCTTAAAATGTTAACAAACACGTGTTAACGCCAAGAGACTTGAAAATATTACAGCTATAGAAGGTTATGAATGAGTCGTATTATTTTCTGAACGTACTACGATGCGCTTTTGTTTTCATTTTCGTCTGCACCGCAGTCTACACACAGCTAAAAATGGCGGATAGAGAAAATCTTAAACAAAAGCCGTGAAACAAATTTCTCATCGATGGGGCAAGAATTGCTAATTGAATTGGTGACGAAGTATAAGGATAACGTGGAAAATAGGATGGATGCGGTGAATAAAAGAGAAAGATGTCAAGTGGGAAAAATTGGAAACGGATTTAATTCGAATGCATGTGTCATTACTAGAAACATGAAACGTATTACGTAAATTTAAAACGAGGTGTGAATAAGTACAAGTAACTAGTGACTTAAACGTTTCAAGAAGGGAGGTGGACAGTGTATTATCTACGTAATTAAGTGAATTATAAAATCGCAAAGTTATTAATACTTGAAGCAAAGGCGAGATCGGCATATTCCTTTCGATGCATGTTCTAACTCAGTATTACGTAAATTTAAAACGAGGAACGAATGACAAGTGATGAGTGACTTGAATGTTTCAAGACGGATGGTAGTGTATTATCCACATAATTCAGTGAATTATAAAATCGCAAAATTATTAATACTTGAAGAAAAGGCGAGATCGCCATATTCCTTTAGATGCATATTCTAACCTCTCTTGTACTTCCGCAGTAATTTTCATAGCAACTTGTTTGAACAGTCTATACCTCTGTAGAAAATCTTCTTCTGATAGTTCCTCAAAATAATTTCTTCTCATAGGCCGTACTCTATTACGAATGTCTTTTAGACAGTCTTAAATATAGCAAATCGACAACAGCTGAGTTCACGCTGGCCATCTTGACTATTTACAATTGTTAAGCACTTAACATCAGAAATTTGACTTGTTAGTTTAACAAGAGATTTAACACGAGTGTTAAGCTAACACTTGGTGAAATGCAATTTTTGTTATACCTATTGTTAAATCCGTGTTAAGTCTTAACATCTGTTGCTGAAATCGGGCATTAGTATAATACTGTCCTGACTGGCGGCGTACGCCCACAAAGAGACAGTGCAAGCGCGGAGCTAAGATAGTGCAGCGTGGAGATTAAAAGCTTGCCACAACAGATTAAGTTAGATAACTCGAAAATTCTAGTGCTGTCTTGTTCATTATAGAAATATGAATATAAGAAACTGCGACACGCTAGCAGGGGAGTCGAGAATCGAAACTGTCATCGTATGCCTGCAGCGTGTTTTGAAAGTGAACCCTTTGGTTGTGGTCAACTACCTTGTCGACTGTATTTGTGTATGTTACGTAATTGTGCTACTTGTAGGTGTTGCCCAAAGTGTATTTCTACGGAAATAAATAACATTTGAATTTCTGCAAATTAGGACTTTTAATTCTACGAATCCACAAAGTCACAAAATTGAGATAGAATCTGCAGGATTCCGCAAACTCTCCTGTATCTTCTTAAGTACAGCATACTCTTATGTGTTTCAAATGGGAAGAGTTCTGGAGTCCAGCTAATCAGATGTCGTATCACGCTCAGCGTTGCCAGCTTGTTACCCCTCTCCTTTTATATTTCCCTCTCTCTCGCACACTCATACAACATGCACGTTTGCTTAGCGCAGACGTAAGGGTAAGCAAATTATATTTTACAAACTTTTAAAATGATGCAGTTGCAAAAATCAAAATTGGAAAAAGCATTTTCGCAAATTATGTATATTTTAAAATACTATAATTATAATTATAGTTTATGAATTACCTGCTTTTCTAATCCAATGTAACTGTCAGTGGCTCATCCATATCGCTGTCAATGTCACTTCCGTTAAGAGATAATTCGTCATTGTCACTGTCTTCATCGTCTGAGTCTTGCAAATTTATGATTATAGGTTCCAAAATCATGTCAGCGCTATTCCTTTCTTAAAATCGTCTTCTTTAAGGTTTTCTGCATGTTTCACGCAGTTTTCTCAGTCCTGTTGTGTTACCTTGTCAATTTCTTCGTGAACAAGTCGTTTAAGGTCCGTCAGTTTAAAAGTATTATTTCTGTTTACAATCCCAATTTTTATTTTGAGACCACACCAACTCAATTGGATTATATTGGCAGTGGTAAGGTGGGAATCGTATTACCTCGTGTCCCGTTTCAATTGCAAGTTGATCCAGCTAATACACGTTTTCCGTGTTTTTAAACGGAAGTACTCTTTGCAATAACTCATTTTTAGTTTCTGTTTCCGAAATTTTTTAAGAACGTGTACATCTTAAAAAAGTACTTCGATCCTTACTTCACTATACCTGTCTTTTTGACTCGCCACTAAATTTACCGCAAGAAGCCATTTCACTATTTAACTCTTACTTTACTCTTGTGTAAGAAACAACTGAATGATATTGATCTGAACTCTCCAGAGTAAATAAACACTTGTTATCCAGCATTCATTCATAAAAATAAGCATACAGCATTCCACAGGCTAACAGGAAAAGAAGTGTTTGCTCTTTCTCGAATTTAACACATTGACTTACTCACAGTAATTTTTGTCACGTCATGTCAGTAGTTTAAATTTCAGTTCTGAGTAATTAAAAGTATTGTACATACATACACACCAACCACTTAGAACTCTCTAGAGTAAATAGAGATTACGAACTGTTCATAAACAAAGATATAATGTGACCAGACATGTTCTGTAAGGGCAGCAGGAAATTTATTGTTTCCTCTCGCTCGAATTGGATTATTCATATTAAATCTTTTATCACGTCATGTCAAACATTTACTTTTCAGTTCTGAGTAATTACAAATATACGTACACACATACATGCCAACCAATAATGATATTCATACAGTGCTCACGTCGCGATTTATTGTTATGATACAGGTAACAGTGGTTTATTTATTTGTGTTAGAAAAAGTATTTGAGCTAAAAGTATGGGGTTTTCATGGTCCTCACACACCACTTAGCGGGAATGCAATACGACAACAGCGCAGCACTCCGATTGGTTGCTCGTCTAGTAGTGCTCAAAGACCTTGCCATTTGAGACACATAATAGTTCATAAACGAGTACATATCATAGATTTGTTTCATAGTTCTAGCGAATATATAGTTCAGGAATCTTATCTTAATTTTTATGACACTTTCCTGTGTCACTTACCTAAGCAAACTGCTCCTGGATTGTCTCACTTCGTGGAAGTCTTCGTATGTCAGCTGATTTATTAGTTTTGCATTACATATACTCATTATGATGTTGGACACATTACGTTAATTACTGTTCAGCAATATACATTTTTGGTTCTTCTTCCCCCTCCCCCATTGTTTGGGGCTTTCATAGCAATCTGACATTAATCTGGTGACTGGAGGAAAACCCCAGGACGTTTAGCGGCTAAGGATTTGATCCAGAATTATCTCGAATACGAGTTGCTATTTGTACCTGCTAAGCCATATTAAAAGTATCTTAAAACATTTGGCCCTAATTGCGCCAAATCACCGCAGCAACACACTAATGGTCGCCACACCCTAGCCTTAGAGAATAGGACCCGCCATCTAAATCCTCCAGTTATTTGTTATATGCTTCTTAATTATGTTTAAGATAAATATCCTCATATTGCGGACGTAACAAAAATTCTGGGGTTCTTCTTTAGACAATTCATTGTTGGAGTATCAAGACAACCAGTCTCTAATCTGTCACAGTGGTAGCACTCCCTCTATCATAATTATCATAGACACACTGAAATTAACCCCTTAATGTCGGCTTATTATGCGAGGGGTGCTCAATAAAGAATTATCACAATTTTTTTTGACAACGAACCTTTACTCATCCTCATAATCTTTATGGTCATTCTCAAAATAGTCTTTCCTAAATGCGACGCACTTGTCCCAGCGTTTCTGCCAGTCTTAAAAGACATGTGGGAAACTTTTTTTGAGAGATCCTTCAAAATCACCTCCACAGCCTTCACCACTGCTTCTGAAAATGGACAATGCCTCCCACGAGGGTGTTTCTTCAGGTTAGGGAATAGAAAAAAGCATTGGCAATATGCGGCGTTGCATTATCGTGGTGCAGCATCCAGCCTGCTTCACGGAAATGTGGTCATTTGCGCCTGATATGGACTTGCAATGTTTTCAGGACATCCCTGTAGTATTGTCCAGTTACTGATGTGTGTGCAGGTACAACATGCTGATAAACCATTCCATGAATATCAAAGAATGAGATTACCATAACATTCCCAGCAGAAGCAACCACTTTTGCTTTTTAGGGGCTGGTGTTGAAGGATATTTCCACACTGAGCTTTGCTGTTTGCTCTCAGAATCAAAATGATATAGCCTAGTTTCATCAGCAGTGATTAAGCATGAAATAAACTCCGGATCTTCCTCCAACATCAACACCAACTGCATGGAGACCTGCATGCGAATGTCCTTTTGTTCGGGAATCAACCATCCTGCACAAACACGTCTCATGTGTAATGTTTCTGTCACCAACGTGTGGGTGTCACCCAATGAAATGTTCAGTATTTCAGAAAGGGATCTTAAGGTAATTCGTCGATCCTCTCTCACAATGGCAGCAGCAGTGTTGATGTTTTCTTCCGTAAGCGCAGTAACTGGAGCACCGGGTCCACTTTCCATTGAAATTGATTGTCTCCCCTCTTTAAACATTTTAAACCACCTTCGAGCTGTGCTGTAGGGATGAACAGACTTTCCATAGGCCTCAACTGAAGATTTGTTGAGACGAAAGCAGAATATCAAAGCCGCATATAGTTCCTCGCGTGTTACCTCCATTGCTGCGTTAGGAACCACTGAAAATGTCTGAACTTGCATGGTTATCACAGGCGGGAACATGGAGTACCAACATTGAAACTACTACGTCGTGTTTGTTTCACATTAAGCTAACAGAATATAATAAGATTGAATTTTAGTGCGAAAAATTATGACCGTAAAAAATGATGATCATTCTTTATTGAGCAGCCCTCGTATGCTTCAAATGGGATGATGTTTGTCCTTGAACGCTACTAGGCCAGCAACCAGTCGGAGTCCTGCGGTAATGCCGTATTGCTTTTCCCTTAAGTGACGAGCACCAACTGAATCCATCTCTAATAAATACTATTTGCGCTAAGACAAAAATTCAGATTTTTCAAAACGTTATCCATGAGGAAGGTAAAGAAGAAGGTGTCTAACATAACCCTAAAACCCTATATTTTTAGCTTAAATACTTTTCATAATTCAAATAAATAAAGTACTGATATACAGTAATACAACAACGCATCACAACATAAGATCACTATAATGAACATCATTATTGCTGGTGTTTCGGAATATGAAATGTCGTTTAAATATAATAATCGAAAAGATAATTATTGAAGTGCAAATGGATTCGGAAAAGGAAGATCTTGTTCTCAGTGTATATTTACTGTTAATCAGATAATTGAAAAACATAGGGAGTTCAATTTACCCACTTATATGGCATTTATAGATTTCGAGAAGGCATTTGAAAAGGTAAATAGAAGTAAATTATGGGTTATTATGATAGAGAAAGGTGAACCCCAGCATTTGATAGTAGGAATAAGAAGTTTATGTGTAGAAAATAAGATCATTATAGAAAATGGAAATAAGACAGATCTAATGGCAACAATAAACAAAGGAGTAAGACAAGGTTGTCCACTTTCACCGTCACTTTCTAATATTTACATTGACAATGTCATATCTGATTGGCAGACAAAATTAGATTCGCATTTTATAAATTAGAAATAGGTATTTAGATACATTATTATTTTCAGACTATCAAGTTCTCATAATTAGCTCAGATAATGATCTAAAAATGGGTTACATGTATTAAATAACACTGTTAGCCAATATAGTTTAACAATATCTATAACCAAAACTAAAGTTTTAGTCTTCAACGGATTCAATACTATAAGAGCCAAAATATTATTATAAGGAAAACCCGTTGAACAATTCAACTGCTTTGATTATTTGGTTGCCATATATGATTTTAAAAGTAGTGACATTTTAAATAAAATAAACAAATTTAATGGTGTGTATGGTACCATAAAGAGAACGTTAAAATATACGAGAAGAGAGAATTATGCTAAAGTTTTATAAAGTAATGACAGTTCCTATATTATTATATGGTTGTGAATTTTGGACTTTAACAAAACAAAAAAATAACAAATGATTGAAAATTGGAAATGAAGCTTTTAAGAAATGTAGCAGGGTATAGTCCTCTAGATAAGCAAAGAAGTGAGGACATTAGAAAAGAATTGAATACTTTTAAGCGAACAGATAGAATAAAACAACATAGAAATAACTGGAAGGAACATGTTCACAGAGTGAATAATAGCCGCATTCCAAAATTAGTTTTAGATTACAAACAATTAGCTAGAAGAAATATTGGCAGACCAAGAAAAAGATGGATACAACACTTTTCATTTAAAATTTACGAGACCGGAAGGAGCCTTGATGACTTAAACCGTGAAAAGTTGTTGTTATTGTTGTTGTTGTTGTTGTTGTTGATGATGATGATGATGATGATGATGATGATGATGATGATGATGATGATGATGATGATGATGATGATGATGATGATGATGATGATGATGATGATGATGATGATGATGATGATGATGATGATGATGATGATGATGATGATGATGATGATGATGATGATGATGATGATGATGATGATGATGATGATGATGATGATGATGATGATGATGATGATGATGATGATGATGATGATGATGATGATGATGATGATGATGATGATGATGATGATGATGATGATGATGATGATGATGATGATGATGATGATGATGATGATGATGATGATGATGATGATGATGATGATGATGATGATGATGATGATGATGATGATGATGATGATGATGATGATGATGATGATGATGATGATGATGATGATGATGATGATGATGATGATGATGATGATGATGATGATGATGATGATGATGATGATGATGATGATGATGATGATGATGATGATGATGATGATGATGATGATGATGATGATGATGATGATGATGATGATGATGATGATGATGATGATGATGATGATGATGATGATGATGATGATGATGATGATGATGATGATGATGATGATGATGATGATGATGATGATGATGATGATGATGATGATGATGATGATGATGATGACGACGACGACGACGACGACGACGACGACGACGAGGACGACGATGATGATGATTGGTGGCATGTATGCGTGTACGTATATTTTTTAATTACTCAGAACTGAAATGTAAGCGTTTGACACGATGTGAAAAAAACAATTACTTTGAATAAGCCGAGGTGTTTGTTAAATTTCAGAGAGCAAACAAACTTCCTGCTGGCCTGGCAGAACGTAAGTCGACACATTATGTTTGTTTATGAATGGTTCGTAAACTATAATCCCTCTAGAGGTTCAAAGCAGTATTATTCAGTCGTTCTTCCGTTTAGAAACCAGGAACAAACATATCAGGTAGTTAAACTGGCAACTGAAATGAGACACGAGGTAATCCGCCTTTCCCTGTAATAGTAGATCAGCAGACCAGTAGAATCGAAGTAAGCAAATGTGGGCTCAAATTATGATGCATACAGAAATATTGGAATACTTAACATTGAGCGACTTATTCATGAAGAAACTGACAAGGTAATACAAGATTCGGAAAAATGTGGCATGCAGATAAACTATAAGGAGACTACTTTTGAAAATAAATAGCATGTGACCTGACTCTGGAGCCTATCGTCATAAATTTGCAATACTCGGAAGATGAAGATATTGATAGTATGCATTGCCTCTTCACGTACGTGATATTCACAGCATTCACAGCAGATGAGCCAATGACAGTTCCGTTCGATTAGAAAAATATGTAATTCATAAACTATAATTACAATTTCAGTACTTAAAAATTGTGCATAGTTTGTGAATATCTATGTTGCAATTGTGATTTCAACAACTGCATTATTATGCAAGTTTAGAGAATTTAGTTTGCATTCACTTACATCTAGCGCCAAGAAAACTTGCAAGTGTGCGAGAGAGAGGGAAATATGAAAATTGGGGGTAACGAAGTGGCAACGCTGTATGCGCTAACGCATCTGATTCGCTACAGGCCAGAACTTTCCCATTTGAAAGACATGATAGAAGCGCACACATCAATTCACTCGTGAACACTCTGCTTAGCCGTAGGAATTTTCCGCATAATATTCTAGGATGTTCTGTAGGCGAGGATAATGAAACTTCCAGTATATTCTGGTTATGTTTAGACAATTCTCTAATTCTCTCCAATTCTCTAATAATCCCTTCAACTTCCCGACAGACTTGAATCATAGCTTCGACGTCACAGTGTGGTAATTTCATCGAACTGCACTTATCATTTGAGAAAATGAAGAACGAGCTTAACTTTTCGTGAGCAGAGGTGCTTCCATCTTATCAGAGCCTGAATTTGCGCCTTAATAGACCCTGAAAATATTAAAGAGCATCCGGAGAGCTCATACAAAGGACAATTTCAAGTGGTAGAATTTATAGCCACCAGTATGCATAGGAAACTTAATTACTAAACTACATGTGTATTTATATGAAAGAAATTGAGAGAAAGTGTCGATGTGTGAGGCGAAACCCCTTTCAATTGACTTGGACGCGTGCGTGTACGTGCGTGACGAAAACAATAGTGAGTGGAAAGGATGTCGTTAAGTGAAGCCATGATCTATTGGACGGGATCTGTTCAATTAATAACGGACAGGACGACGTGAGGCAGTGACAGATTTGGGGTCGGATCTTGTCAATAAATCAGCTGCCGCTACTGCCGTCTCCACGTCTTTTAATCAGCCTGCTCTTGTTCTTAACTCAGCAACTTCCTTTCTTTTTGTTTGTCAATTGTTTACGTTTCCATGCTTTAATGTGCTATGTTTGTCACTAAGACAACAGCAATTTTTATTCCATCATCTAGTGATCTCGTTACCTGATGAGGTGATATCACGTACCAGGCAGTCGCATTTAGAACCGAATTCATTCTTTGATAACATCTCAGTGGATTTCGAAGTAAGAAGCGGGTGCATCGCGGATCAAAACGAATCGAGTGTTTGGAAACCACACAGCTGTAGAAAAACTGGTTCTCCAGAATCAATAACTATAAATGCAAGTGTTTCCTGACTAATCGATTGAGGTGGTGCCGACAATGTGTGGGACTCGCATTCGGGAGTTTCCAAGTTCGTTCCCTGGCGACCGACTCACTGGTTTTTGCGGTTTCCCTCGGTCGGTAGTTTGGGCTAGTTCCTGTTGTCCTGTCGCATCCTTGGAACATACTAAACTCAAACATATAGTTAAGCTGTGGAAACGTTGAGTCAGACTGAAAAATTCAATGCCATAGCCGGGATTTAAACCACGGATCTTCTGGTTTCCGTCCAGCCGCACTACCATTGTGCTACTATGGCCAACTTGCCGATATGACATTAAATTCTCCAACTGACTCGTATTTTCCCGGTAAACCACTTAGGAGTTCTCATAAACACATGAGACAACTACCTTAATGGCGACTTACTACATGTAAGTACTTTAAGGCCCGGGCTTTATCGTTAACCACTATTAGGTTAATTAATAGAAATTAATTATTCTTTCACACTGGCCGTGTGTAGGCTAAATTGTGGAAACGTTGAGTCAGACTGAAAAATTCAATGCTATAGCCGGGATTTGAACCACGGATCTTCTGGTTTCCGTCCAGCCGCACTACCATTGTGCTACTATGGCCAACGTGCCGATATGACATTAAATTCTCCAACTGACTCGTATTTTCCCGGTAAACCACTTAGGAGTTCTCATAAACACATGAGACAACTACCTTAATGGCGACTTACTACATGTAAATACTTTAAGGCCCGGGCTTTATAGTTAACCACTATTAGGTTAATTAATAGAAATTAATTATTCTTTCACGCTGGCCGTGTGTAGGCTAAATTGTGGAAACGTTGAGTCAGACTGAAAAATTCAATGCCATAGCCGGGATTTGAACCACGGATCTTCTGGTTTCCGTCCAGCCGCACTACCATTGTGCTACTATGGCCAACTTCACACGGCCAGTGTGAAAGAATAATTAATTTCTATTAATTAATATAGTTAAGCATTTTTTTTTTTTTTTTCATTATGTTGTTCATAAATGCAGAATTTTCTATAATGGCTCCCTTTTTTCTTTCTTCACCCTTTACCAGGACCTGAAGGTACTACTGCTGAAATGTGGATATCGAGTCCTTTCTCTTCCTCCTAACCATCGAATTGATGATGCATAAATTGCAAATAAATCTTACAGCTGACAGCTTTGTTGAACTCTCCTGCCAAGTCTACAAATAGTACATTTACGACGCTTACAACTAATATAAAGTCAGAACAGAAAGTATTCGTGCACCACTAAAACTTTAAGAAAAATTAATATTATAGTGAGTATTTAAATGATAAATTAAAGCTTACTGACTCAAAAGAAGGCATTCTCAAAATAATTTACATTTTATACGAAAATAGCAACAATGTACAAACAAAATGTCACTTATATAAAAATAAAACTAACTTGCAAATCTTGCAAAAAGTATTCGTACTCTTTCAACAAAAATACTGCTATTCAGTACTTCGTTGGGTATCCCTTAGCTTTAATTAGGGCCTCTGGCCTCCTTGGTAAGGAATGGACAAGGTTTTTAACCTCCATCATTGATATTCGGTACCATACTTCCAAAAGAGCAGTTTTCAATGCTTCTTTGTTGGAAATTGCCGTTTTCCTTACGCGTTTTCCAAGGATACTTCACACTTGCTCAACAGGATTAATATTTGGAGATTAGGGAGGGGTAAGAAGCTGTTTTGAAACACTGTATAATATCCAAAGTCGTGTATTAAGCGCAGTATGTTTTAGATCATTATACCCCATAAACATCCAGTCTTCTTGCAGGCCCATTTAAACCACACTTGCATGCAACGTTTGCTTAAGAATGTCTATGTACCTCCTGTGATCCATTGTTCCCTCGATAACATGCAGAATGCCGACACCTGATGGGCTTATACAACCCCAGACAAGGACGGATCCTCCGCCGTGCTTTACTGTGGAAACAAGAAATTTTGGCTCTAGCTCCATATTTTTTTTCCTACATGCTGTGGCTTTGTGGGTTCGTGAAATGAAAAGTCCAATTTCACCACTCAAAAATGTGCTTTATTTCCACCGACTTACAGTTAAACACTTGCCAATTACACAGAATTGCGTAGTGCACACAATTACGATTCACCAGTTCGTCCGTTATCGTTCCGATGCACGTACACAATTACGTAGTTGCTTCCGTTGCACGGCGCTACTTCACTAGCACGTCCAGCACTGACACTGACTGTGTGTCTCTCTGAAACCCTTTTTATGGGCATCTCGCCGTATTCTCGGCTTTTCTAGTTTTCAGGCGAATATTCCAGATGATAGGAGAGGGGAGAGAAACGTCCAGGGACGGTTGACATTCCCTTAACCACCCCTCAGTTAGTGACTGAGACTAATGGGAGGCGTGGCTCCGCTCCCTCTGGTTTCCTCACAGCTGTGCCGTCATACCTTCCGCTAATTGGGTGACACTGCTCCCTCCTCAAAGCTGGTCGTCCCGAACAGCACCATCGTAGCGGGCTAGTCGATCCAGGTGTACCACCAACATCTTTCCTCGGGGAACCTTCTGGATGCGGTAGACCACGTCGTTAATCCTCTTCACCACCCGGTACGGCCCTTGCCATGGCTGCTGGAGCTTCGGGCAGTGTCCCTTGATCCGGGTAGGACGGTACAACCAGACCAGGTCACCTTGCTGGAACCCTTGGCTGTTGGCTTGCCTATCATATCTGGTCTTCATGCGGTCGCTCGTCTTTTGGATGTTCTGGCGAGCCATCTCGTGCATGTCGCGGAGGCGGTCCACCAGGTTCTCCACATACTCGGTCACCGGCTGCTTCGCCTCCGGAGGGCTTCCGAAAGCCAGGTCGCAAGGGAGGCGTAACTCTCGACCGAACATTAAGCTGGCTGGCGTCATCCCAGTTGTATCGTGTGTAGACGAGCGGTAGGCCAGCAAGAACAGTGGCACCTTGACGTCCCAGTCTCGCTGATGGCTGGCCACGACCTTCCTCAGGTGTTCCTCTAAGGTCTTGATGTATCTTTCGACCATGCCATCCGACTGGGGATGTAGAGGCGTCATGCGGGTCTTGTTCACCCCAAGCCTTTGTAATGCCTCCTTCATTAGGTTGGACTCAAAGTTGGTACCCTGGTCACTGTGTAGCTCAAACGGCACCCCAAATCGACAGAACACTTACTCCACGAGGCAGTCTGTGATTGTCTTTGCCTCTTGGTTTGGGATGGCATACACCTCCGGCCACTTGGTGAAGTAGTCCACGACCACCATTAGGTACTTATTGCCTCGGTCGGAAACTGGGAACGGTCCAGCAATGTCAACGGCGATCCGTTCGAATGGCGCTCCGACGTTGTACTGCTGCATGCGACCCCGGCTCCTCGTCTGGGGGCCACGACTCGCCGCGCACACGTGACACTGACGGCACCATCTCTCAGCATCTGCTCGGAGCCTCAGCCAGTAGTAGCGCTGCCGTAGTTTGTCAATCGTTCGGTTCGCTCCCAGGTGTCCTCCCGAAGTCCCGGCGTGCACTTCCTCCAAGACTTCCGGGACCTTACTCCGGGGAAGTACCAACTGTTCTCTCTGCGTCTTCCCATCGGGTGATTCCCATACCCGGAACAGCATGCCCTCTCTGATCTTCAACGAGTCCCATTGGGCCCAGTATGACTTGTAGGTGGCGCTCCTTGGTGCGATATCCTCCCAGGTTGGTCTTGTCCCTGCCTCCACTTCCCTCAAGAGTGGCCCCAAGTCTGCGTCCGCCAGCTGCTCCCTCCTCAGGCCTGCGCTATCCCAACCGTCCGCAGGCAATGCCACAACTACTCGGACTGCTGCGGCACGCTCCTTCTCTTCCACTCTTGTGCACTGGCCGCACTCCTCTGGACAGGGTCTTCGGGACATGGCGTCTGCGTTACCGTGGCTCTTCCCTCTACGATGTTCCGAGGTGAAGTCGTACTCCTGCAGCCTCTGGACCCAACGTGCTGTCTGGCCTTCCAGGTTCTTAAAGCTCAATAGCCAGGTTAGGGCGGAATGGTCAGTCCTCAGGTGGAATGGCTGACCGTACAGGTACTTGCACTGTGGAAGTGCTCCAAGGACTTTACTACCGCCAGTAACTCCCGTCGGGTGACGCAGTAGTTCTTCTCTGCCTTGGATAGCGTCTTGCTGTAATAGGCTATCACCCGCTCATGGCCGTCCTGGATCTGCGACAGGACACCTCCAATGCAATGGTCGCTGGCGTCGGTGTCCACAATGAAGGCGCCACCCGGTTGTGGGAAACCCAAAATTGGAGCACTGCACAGGATCTCCTTCGGGTGCTGGAAAGCGTCTTCGGCGTCCTCCGTCCAGACATAAGGCCGGTTTTCCTCCGTCAGGCGGGTGAGGGGTTTTGCGATGTTGTCGGCCTTTTCCTCTAAATCGTTAAGGCGGTCGTCTACTTGACCCTTCCGCTTGCCCAGATTCGTGACGTCATCCCTCACGCCGGCCAACCGTTCCTCAAACTTTGCGGCGAGAGCCTCGTTCGCCGCCTTCATTTCTTCCGTCTTCTCCGTGAGGTTATCGTTAGCCGTCTTCATTTCTTCCAGCTTTGCGGCCAGGTTGTTTTTTGCCGCTTCTATTTTCGTTGTTAATTCGGCCTTCATTTCTTCCATCTTCCGGGTGATGTTGTCGTTGGCCGTCTTCATTTGTTTCAATTCTGCGGTGATGTTGTTACTTGCCGCTTCTGTTTTTGTTATTAACTCGTTCATCTTCGCCAAAAGCATTTCCAATGCCGATTCCATGGCCGTAATGTTCGGTGATGTTATCTTCCCGCTTCCTGACACCAGTGTGACTTTATGGGTTCGTGAAATGAAAAGTCCAATTTCACCACTCAAAAATGTGCTTTATTTCCACCGACTTACAGTTAAACACTTGCCAATTACACAGAATTGCGTAGTGCACACAATTACGATTCACCAGTTCGTCCGTTATCGTTCCGATGCACGTACACAATTACGTAGTTGCTTCCGTTGCACGGCGCTACTTCACTAGCACGTCCAGCACTGACACTGACTGTCTGTCTCTCTGAAACCCTTTTTATAGGCATCTCACCGTATTCTCGGCTTTTCTAGTTTTCAGGCGAATATTCCAGATGATAGGAGAGGGGAGAGAAACGTCCAGGGACGGTTGACATTCCCTTAACCACCCCTCAGTTAGTGACTGAGACTAATGGGAGGCGTGGCTCCGCTCCCTCTGGTTTCCTCACAGCTGTGCCGTCATACCTTCCGCTAATTGGGTGACAATACTTTGCGACTGCGATCCGCTCCGAATATCTTGAACAAGCTCTCATCTCTTCATACAACTTTTTCCCCAGAAGTTCACACCCTTTCCACGGTACTTACAGGCGAATTCTGAGTATTTTTTCCTGTTCTGTGGGCTGGCATAGAACTTCTGACGCACTACTCTGTAGTTGTACCCTTTCTTATTGTAAACAGCTCTCACAGTGCTTGCTGAAACTTTAATTCCTGTCTTCTGCAACTCAGGAGCAATTTGAAGAGCAGTCATTCGTGAATATTTTTGAATGCTGCTTTCATCTTTAGCCATGAGGACGTTAGGTCAACCACTCCTGGGTGCATTTAGAACAGATTTTCTGGTTCCTACTCTGTCAGTGATGGATTGAACTGTTGACCGTGGTCTGCCCGCCATCTGAGACATCTCCGAAAATGATTTGAATACATTATGTAGTTTAATTACTATTTTTCTCTCTTCCGGCGCAATTTCTTCCCTCTTCGGCCCAATTTACGTTATATCTGCAACCTACCGTGTTCGATGTCAGACTAGTGTGTGCAGACCACTTCATGTGCAGCAGCTACAGAAGCCGACATAAGTATTCTAACGTAAACATATTTATTACTTATATTGTTTTAAAGCCACGCAGAGTAGGCATACGTAAATAAACTGGGACAAAATAAACTCGAGTCTTCCATTAAACATATAAACTCATAAATAGCAACTGAAACTAATTTGCACTACAATGAGAAATAAAAGGTTTACTTTACATCTGGACATAAGTATTCGAACAGAGAACAGCTAGTATTTAGTTGTCATCCCCTTTATTTGAATTACTGCTGATAATTGTTTGGGCATTATCTGTAAGTGTTATTTAGTGACTGCAGTGTCAATATTTCTCAATTCTGAAGAAGTTCTTTCAAATAGTCCTTGCTTCTGATGTGATGATTCCTCACACGCTCCTCGAGTTCCTTCCACATGTTCTCTATAGGATTTAAATCTGGAGATTGGGGTGGTATCTTGAAAGTGTGAGGAGTGTTGTACACGATCTAAAGCCTTACAATTTCAGCAGTACACTTCAGAACATTGACCTACTGGAAGTAATAATCATACCTTAATCTCAGCTTCTCTGCACTCTTTTTAGGATTGTTTTCAAGAGCTCTCTTGTATTCAAATTTGTCCGTGATCCCATCTATGAATACTGGTTCCCGAAAGCCAGATGAAGCTCTTCAGCCCCAAACCACCACACTACTGCCACCATGTTTCACTGTAGCTACCATGTTCTTAGGTTCCCATTCTGTATTTGGCAGTCTCCACACTTTAAGACGTTCATCACTGTTGTATAAGCAGAATTTTCTCTCGTCCGACCAGAGAACCTTATCCCAAAATTCTGTTGGTTTCACTGCTTACTGTTTAGCAAATTCTATACTCTTTTTCTTATTCACCTTATTAACATATGGTTTCTTCCTAGGAATGCGGGCATTTTACCCAGTACTATTTAAAGCCCGTTTAATTGTCCTTCTGTGAACCACAGTGCCAGAATATTTCTCAAGTCATCCTCTAATCTCAGATGCAGTGATTCTTGGATTCTACTTCACCATTTTTATTATTTGCCTCCTTTCTCTGGTGGTGAGTTTAGAAAGAGCACCATTTCTAGGTTTACCTACAGCAGTATTTGTCTGTTTGAAGCATTGAATTATGCATAATAGTAGTTTTGCTTCTGTTAATGGTTTTGGCAATTTCAGAGAGAGATTAGTTTTTTTTTTTTCTTTATTTCTTGTACATATGTATCACGATACCGTTGTCTCCTTATCTTTACGTCCCATATTACCCGTGAGTTCACAAGTGGATAATTAACTTTGGGCCTACTATCTGGAGGCATAGCATAAACACAACTGCTATGTGATAGGGGCGTGTAGAGTACGTCCAACCACCTTTCTCTCTGTTGGATTTGTGAAAATGAAGTGTGTAGTGTTTAACGCCCGCTTTTACTACATACCGCACCGCAGACGGTGACAGTGATGATACATGAGATGAAGATGGAGCACCGGTGGAATGAGATGGCGGGGGAAACCGGAGGTCCCGGAGAAAACCCGCCCCAGCGCCGTGTTATCCACCACAAATCTCACTTTGCGGTCGCCTGGGATCGAACCCGGGCTGCCTTGGTTAGAGCCAAGCGGTCTAACCATTGAGCCACGGCGCCGCCTCTGTTCGATTGGGTACGTTCGAATACCTATGTCCTCCAATAAGAGGGACAATGAAATAAATACAGTACAGATTGTGTAATAAATGCATGCAAAATGATATTTTAAATATTGTTTCCGAGACACAAAGGTTAATGTTTACATGATTAACAATTCAACGCTTCCAAATAAATATTACAGCATTTATAGTACGTGCAATGTTACATATTATATTATTCGAACACTTCTGTCGGTCTCTGTAAATGCAAACAGTCCTAAAAGGAGAGCTAGCTTATAATATAACCACAGTATTCAGTCTAGATACCTTTGGTTACGAATAATGTTTGTACCAAGATTACGATATCATCCAATATTACCGTATAGAACTACTGATTCTAGAAAACTTCCAGCAAAATTACGATAGGAATGGGTAAATAAATACACAAACCATATAATTTTACAAGTTTACTAAGTTTCATAAGTAATTATGCTGCAACAACACACATTGTTTCTTCATTTAGGTGGTGCACGAATACTTTCAGGGCTGACTGTATGTAATTGCTGCTGTACCAAGTCCAGAATCTGAGCAAGAGTCGCTGTCTCATAGCAGTTCAGTTAGAATGCAAGTGCGGTCGAATTTATTCAAATACAAATAGTTACGCATACAGTGCTGCAAATAATATTAATACTTTCCGATGTTTTTTAAGTATTTCCAATACGTTTAACATTCCCTTGTATGGGTGCATACTATAGAGCGCATGTCATATATCCAAGAGAAGAAGTGTAGATTGGATAAGCATTACTTTACCCTTGAAATCTGAAGGCATTTGCTCTTTCTGCTATAGCCATAAGTACGGTTATAAAGTATAAACTAATCTTAATAATGATATATGCATAAGGGCGGTCAACTGCAGAGGCTATCAGCGCCCTTTAAAAAATTAGTCATGCCAATAGCCAGATATAAATTGCTCTAAAATATACACAAGTGTAAATAAACTTACAAAAATATATGTACATAACAAAAAAAAAATATAAATGCAAACTACAAAAAAATGCTCTTCTCTAAATTCTAAAATCTAACCTTGAAAATAACCTAAAAGCCTTCTCCACTACCTTGTTATCATCCGCTAGAAAAATATGCGTAAAAAAATGTGGTGCCCAATACGTAACCGAGCCAAACTCACCTCCTCGCGACGAGATGATCGACAGGAGGTAACACAGGGAAGCGGAAGTTCTTTCACAGATCTAAATGTATTATTGCGGAGAGCGGACCACTCTTCCTGCCAGCAGGTTTGCACAGCTCTCCGCAATACGGCCCTAAAATCTTCCTATGTCACATATGGTACTCGAACCCTGGGCTTCAAGGTAGCCGTCTTGGCTGCTGAATCCGCCATTTCATTTCCCCGCAAGCCTACGTGACCAGGGATCATGCACACACCACGCTAACGCCGGAAGCGTGTAAAGCGTGGAAGGCATCCCGGATACGCTGTACAATAGGGTGGTAGTTGTACAGCTGCCGTAGACTTTGAAGTGCACTGAGGGAATCACTCAGGATTAAGCAATCCCCCAACTTTCGTCGACGTACGTGTAAAATGGCCCGGTATATTGCATAAAGCTCTGCAGTAAAAATGGAAGTGCTAGTATGGAATCCGAATGTATACGATTCGGTTCCACGCACGTAAGCACAGCCAACACCATTTAAGCTCTTGGAGCCATCAGTATAATTTATAAGATGGTCCTCATATCGCGATAAAAATTCTAAAAAACATGTGCGGATATACTAGACAGACATGGTAGATTTATCATATTTAGTCATGCCCAGATCTACGTGGGACGCTCTGCACAACCAAGGAGGATATGTCCTCTCCCCCTTAGGATATATCTTGGGCATTTCAGTATCAAGCTGTCAAAGGAGCTCCCGGAATCTAAAACCAGATGGCTTTGGTTTAATAGAAGTATTCCTACAACGGGCGTCCATTACGGCGTTAAAGAGCGGCTTAAACGTTGGATGTGTGGGCATGCAATTAAGTCCATAGCCATAATTTGCTATTAACATGTTGAGACTGAACTGAACAAACCTTAATGTGGTTCCGTGACTAAGTAAATCAGCATTTTTAAGTATATCCGGGATACAATTTAAACACTTTTAATAGTTTTAGAGCTATAGAAACTGTACTCAAAATGTCTGAGGTCGCCTGTCTTTTTTTTTTTTTTTTTTTTTTTGTGATTTACGTTCTCCAACGTTAAGTCATATCGGACGATGAATTTAATTGGTGAAATGACTCAAATAAGCCCGGGGTCCATAGAGCTTAGAGTTACCCGACATTCGTCCTTCAGGCTAAGGGAAAACCCCGGAAAAGACCTTATCCAGGTAACTCACCCTGACCGAGATTCGAACTCGGGACCTCTTGAACGTGAGGCAGACATGTTACCACCACGCTACCGAGGCGGGCCTGAGGTCACTTAAATACCATACTTGGTAATTAAGTTTAGCATATTATAAGAATGCCAAACATAATTGTTCAAAAACTTCCACCCATTTCAAACTTCTCGTTACGTGGATGTGTTTCAATTTGTTATTAATGGCTCAAAGGATTTTCATTAAATTACCATATGTTTAAGTTACATTCACGAAAATAAATTTATAGCTTGAATTTTCTAGAAATAGCATCTGAGGTCCTCTTCATTATCAATGACTAGTACACCATAAATAATTGACAAAGCTTACTGCATAAAAACAGTACAATAGATATACTGGGTCTTCAGATTTATTCAGCCTTTAGCGCCAGAGGGTTTAAATGAATGACGCCATTATCAGTTAAGCGAGCCCCTTGTTTCGAAGGGGCGGTGCGGAATGGCACTTTGGACAGCATGCATTTCCGATTTCGTAAACAGGTTGATGTTCTAGGCGGTGCAGACCTGTTTTTCAGCGTGACATTGTGTGCGTTCTTTGCACGCAAAATGCAAGTGACCACCGATCATAGAATAAGCATGGTTGAATGCAAGTGAAATTTCCAAATGTAAATATTGGAAAGGTATGACACTAATCACTGTTTCATATAACCTTGACCCGCCGACATGTATCACTCCGCGTGCAAATACCTTCACCCTCACCCTAAATGGCTAGTGCTTTCGCGCCATAGGCCATAGGTGGTAATTTCCCGTCACATTTAAACCTGCAGTAAACGTTATAATAATTGCCAGGAAGATAGATGAAATCATACAAATAATAATATGAAAGCATGCAAAAATAATGAAGTTTATAATGAAACTGACCAAGTTGAAACTGAATGAATGAGCAATGAAACTAACAAGTTTATAATGAAAGCCCTTCGGCCTTTTGCACTGGAATTTTTTAAAACCAGCACACATACCTTGCTAAAATGCTTGTCTTTCAGTCTTAAAAGTCGTGTCACGCCATACTCGTCGTGTGTCCTTCATTCACCCAACTCTCGTCAAGGTAGTATATTTTTCGGTTTGTATTCCGGTATAATCAGATTGTCCTTAAATAAAGTCTTCGCCACACAGCAATATTGCCCCTGGAGTGGTAAGTTTTTCTGTTGTCTCAATTTCATGTCGCGATGTTCCTACGCATCTAACGCACCTGTAAGTTCAGAGCACAGCTGTTTGACTTCTCTCACTGACAAAGACGGATTCTTCTCTGTGAGTGCTTTAAACACTCGTTTTTCCTTGCGATGCTTCAGCAAACAACTGGCGGTAGACTCTGCCGTTACACATATAATAAGTACACGCGCAATAAATGATCAATAAAATAATTTAACTCTCGCACTCGGCATAACACACCTTCGAATGGCGATATATGACTAATCCAGTTGAAAACAAGGTCAGTGATAAAAGTCATATAGACAAATATGTCATAACTACCGCTGAAGCACGTGCTATCGTGCCATGTGAAAGACGGGCTTCTGAGCAAAGGAACCTCCTCTTTACTTCATTTAAGAATTAACATGCATTTCAGATAAATCAACTCTGTTGCGTAATATATTTCATTCAAACAGTTACGAAAATATAAATTTGACAATTCTCTTCCAAGATATAAAGATATATCACCATGTTAAATAATGAACCAATGTTTACCGCACAACAGTCTATACAACAATGGCAGCCAATGAGAGGTGATAATGTCACGTGACCGTTAAGAGATACGTGGCAAGCTTATGTGAAACAAGGATTAGTCCCATTTCACTAAGAAGACCTTGAAACTGTTAACATCCACCGCCACCACTAACCTTTTGCTACTCCTCTGCAACAGGAAATGTGATAAACTCGTTTCCTGGTACTGGCGTCATACGCGGTCAAAATATTGGCAGCAAAGGACGAATGAAACTGAAGACCCGGTATATTTTGAGGAAACATAAACATTTTCGAGATTTGGAATTTTCAAATACAGGAAATCCGGTTTCTCAAAATTGAACAGATCATTATTTTTCTTATGTTCTGGCCATGCAAAGAGAATGAAATGTTAAAGCCCTCACATAGCAAACAACTCTCACAAGATTCGACTATTGATTAAACTTACAGTTTTCTCACACTTGCATTGTGCTTATAAGGGAATACGTACTAAAACCATGTTAGTATTGTTGTGAATTAGATAGAGGAATGAGTATTTTTAAAAATATGTAGTCTGGCTCTACCCGTTCATAGTACGTCCTACACACGGCTAGTGTTAAAGAACAATTAATTTCTATTAATTGTACCTAATAGTGGTCCAAACTATAAAGCCCGGGCCCTAAAGTACTTACATGTAGTAAGTCGCCATTAGGGTAGTTGTCTCATGTGCTTATGAGATCTCCTAGTGGTTTACCGGGAATAACAAGAGCCAGTTGGAAAATTTAAGCCATATTGGCACGTTGGCCATAGTAGCTCAATGGTTAGAGCGGTTAGACGGATACCAGAACATCCGTGGTTCAAATCCCGGCTATGGCATTGATTTTATTTTTCAGTCTGGCTCTACCCCTTCAATATATAGTGAGCCGACCGCTCACTACTTTGCCGACCGGGCTCTCGAGGAGCGTGTTGCCATGTTCCCTTTTTAGGTGGTTGTGGGCGCTGAGGTGCTGGAGCCGAGCTTTGCTCATAAGTAGCCAGGTACTCTGAATTAAGATCGACGTAAGCGGCTCCGGCGGCATGTGGTGAGTGGTCCTTTACTACCATGGTATAATTTTGTATAAATGTACTTCTTGTTTTTGGGCTGGCACCTGTGCTCATAAATGTGTACTGTTGGGGGTTTAATATCCAGGAGACTAAATTCCTGGTTAAGGAAGGGATAAACAGATATACTTATAGCAGCATGTATGTCAATATAGTGTAAAATAAATAATTCTTAGAAATTTTAATTAGGCATTTCTGAAAGCGGCACTCCTTCACGTAGTGTTTGGTGTTGCCGCATACCTTTTCTAATTTTTCTCCATCGGGACCTCGTTATCTACCTGTTTCCCTGTTTAATAGTTTAAGTTTGCTCCTTTACATCTGATGAGTATCGGCGCAGTAGAATAGTGAATGAAGAAACTCAGAAGAGTGTCCATCACATTTTAAACTATGTATTATATTGTTTTATCTCAAAGAATATAAAAGTAGATAAAAGGTTCAACATTTTTCTTAAATGTTAGAATTAAGGTATATATTATATTGATAAAACTTCAAAGTGTCCTATCCCATGGACTATTATTGTTTACGACTAAAATATTTAATAGAAAATTGGAAAACTTAGGTGATGTTACAATGAAAATTTATGCGCATACATAATTTTGTGTCATTTGCAGTATAAATTTTAAAACAACATATTCATAAATTTATAATTTATAAATTGTATAATTTAATACAATTATACAATAATGTAATTAATTACACTGAAGTTCCTAAGAAACCTAAGATCGAATCTACGCGAATGATTATCGTCCTTGTGCAGTTATATGACCTTAGATGTTAACGCTGACATATAAATGGAATAAACTTTAAAACATCCGAAACGACCTCAGGCAGAATGTTAAAACAGAAAACTTGAAAGGTTTGTTTTGAAATGACTGCGAAACCAATCTGGTGAGTTAGGAAGAACAACATAAGCAATTAACAAGAAATAATTGCCCGAAACCCAAACGAATGCATGTTGCTCATGCATACACAAACACTGAAGCTAAAACTAAAGGTAGATAACAGCAGGTTAAATCACAATGCATTACAAAAGTCTAAATGAAACAATGCAGAAAGCCCTTTAAACTCTTAAGTGACTATACCGAAACAACTGTTATTAATAAGGGGCGAATTAATATGATCTAAAAGTAGCTTTAATATGACCCTAAAAGACAAAAATAGAATCTTTATAATTTAATGAATTTATTATTATATTAGATTAATTGACAACTAAACCTGATTAACAATTAATAATTGTTCACACATTAACATTGTAATCGTTTCTGCAGAAAAAGAAACGTATCTGCTACGTAATTCAGCACTTTAAGGAATCTATAAGTTTAAAAGTTCCTAAATTAGAGAAGTACAACTCAGAGAAAAGCATATTCATACCTTGTAGTTAGTTTCCATCTGTAATAAAATTACATTAAGTGACAATGTGCATATATGTTGTCAGGTTAGACAGAATATTCTTGCATCTGAAGAACCTACGAGGCGTCTCCGTAAAATAAGGTCTCCAAGGCGCTGGAGCCGTGAGGAACGCTATTACGCGATATCCGGCAACACTGAGTGTAGCTTGATTTCACCTCTTCAAATCCCCACCACAATGAACGCATTGCAACCATTACTCTTGTCTTGGCAGCCGTTTGCGTTGGAGCTTCCTATCACTTCCGCCACCAACTGCGAGTTGCGTGCAGTGATCCGTATTTTGAGTGCTAAGGGCACTACCCTCACTGAAATTCATCGTAAGTTATGCGAAGTCTATGGGCCACACTGTATGGACGTCAAAAACGTGCGAAAGTGTGTCAGAGTGTTCAAAGACGGACATATAGACGTCCATGACGAACAGCATTGTGGTCGTTGGTTTCAGCCGAAACAATTGCAAAAGTGAAGCAAGAAGTGCTTAAAGATCGGTGTGTGATAGTTCGCGAGCTGTGCGAACTTATCCCCAAAGTCAGTAAGACTACGATTTACAAGATTTTGTACGAACATCTGCATTATCGCAAGGTCTGTGCGAGGTTGGTCCCCAAAACCCTCACTGAAGACTATAAACGGCAACGTGTTGAAGTGGCAAGTGGCCCATCGATTGCTGGAGCGCTATGCAGAACAGGGTGAGGAATTGCTGGATTCAATTGTCATTGGCGATGAAACCTTGGTGCACTACACAACACCAGAAACTAAAGAACGTTCTCGTCAGTGGCGGCATTCGAATTCGCCGAAGCCGCGAAAGTTCGTACATTTTCTGCCGGCAAAGTGATGGCCAGTGTGTTCTGGGAGAGAAAAGGTGTATTGTTGTGTGAGTTTATGGCTACCGGCACAACAATAAACGCCGCTAGCTACTGTGAGACTTTAAAAATATTGCGACGTGCCATTTAAAATCGAAGGAGGGGAATGCTGACGAAGAGAGTGAGTTTTCATCAACGCTCGTCCTCATACCGCACTGCTCCTGGCCCAGTTAGGATGGGACATCCTCACCCATGCCCCCTACAGTCCATACTTAGCACCTAGTGATTATCATGTTTCCTGAGTTGAAGTCACACCTGGGTGGAACACATTTCCAGACCGACGATGATTTGAAAAACGAGGTTGAGCGCTACCTGCGCAACTTGGCGGGAGAGTGCTATGAAAAGGGTATACAAAAAATGTCACAGCGCATGCAAAAGTTCATCGATCGCAATGTTGATTAAGTTGAAAAATAGCTATAAGTTCCGCCTTTCCATCAATGTAACATTCATTGACAATATATATGTTTTCTGTGCTAAATAAGATTGGAGACCTTATTTTACGGATACGCCTCGTAGTTGCACATCACATGAGGTTATAGGTATATACTCGAAGTTAATTCATCTGGGGAAAATGCTACCTCAGAATCTTCACACTTTGCTGCAAACCCACCTATATGAACGTTTGCTACCTTCATAAACAAGTAGGCGGTGCTACTGTCAACTTTTATACAGAATGCGTGCTGACTACAATATAATAATCTCCAAAATATTACCAAAATAAAACTTTATCATAGAAATAAGCATACATATGATCAAAGATCTGAAGAAGTGAGAAATATAAGTTTAAATATCCATCAAAGAATTGCACAATTTTCATCAGAAGACTGTATATATGTTTTTGCTTACTTGAAACTCAGATTATAGACTTCATTAAAAATACATGTCATAGGAATCCACTCTTTAGTTATTAATAAACAATATGAACAAGTGAAATAGAAATTAGTCCTTATAATGATTATTGACATTTATTAATATTGGTGACTGGCAGAGAAAATGAAAGAAATAGAAATAGCAGTAAAGAACGTAAATCGAAAGTTCTGTTTGCAGAGATCAAATAATATCAGAAACCGAGGTTTACTTGGAGAAGTCGCTTAGAAAATTAAATGAGGAGAGAAATATGTAATACAGATTCCCTGTAAACACAAATTTAGCTATGAGATGGGAAGAAACAAATTAGCATTTTTAATGGAGAAAATATTGAATAATATCTACACGATGTAACAAAAATCTTTGAGGTCAGATTCTTCACAGTAAAACAAGAAACAAAAGATTGATAAACTTCTGTTCGGAAAATCTTCGTTGTTAGTTTGCTAATTAACCTCAACTGAGAAAATTCAGGAATGCTATATATATACACATTCAGCACTTGTCGGATCATTGACTGTCTCAACCTTTCAAATAATTCTGTACTATGTGGTGGGTTCTTTCATGATGCTATGTTGACAATATATGTTGAACAAACTGGTTTAGGTGGCTCTTCACTTAAAATTTCTAAGTATTGTGGTCGAGGAAACGTACAGACCACGGAATAGTCGTCCTCTACTTATCCATGTAACATAGTAGATCATCTAGAAAAATTTGAAATGTACAATACGTAAACCACATGTTTCTTATTTGCAAGGACACATACTGTAAGAAGTCTGAAAAGTATTCTTTAAATCTCTTTTTATAACTCTTAGATAAAGGGTTCTTCATTTATAACCTAACGGAGCACATGGGTTTCACCTTTCCCTGGATTCCCCACTACCGGCTGTCATTGTACGTGGCGGCTAGCATGTGCACTCCACAGGGCAGTATTTGTACCGCCACGAACATGAACAGGCGCTTGACATCAGAGTAAAACACTGTCGTGTGTAAAAGTTATTATAAATGGGAATCACCAAGCCATGTTCGCAAAGATTATATCCAAACATTCCCCATGAAGAGCTTCCTTTCTGATTTATTATTCAGGAGATTGTAAACAAACTCTAAACCTGGTTCTGTGGCAAACAAAAAACGTGTTAACAGAGGAAAATTTAAACGACATATAGGTATGTTTGAACATTCATTAACGAAATTCATCCCAAAAATAGCACAACAGATGGAAATTTCAGTCTTCTGCACATAGAGTAACTAGATTATTAAAACCAAAACCGTATAAGAGTACAGGTGTCCATGCTTTAAAACAAGGTGACCCAGTGCCACGAATGCATTATTGTGAATCGCTTCTGTCATCAGTGAATGACGGTTTAATAGATCCAGAGCTTTTATTCTTTTCCGATGACGCTTTGTTCCACCTCAGTGGTCGTGTCAACACTCATAAGTTCATAATAGTCGTACTGGGCGTCTGAAAATCCACAACGTGTGCTAGAAATCCCTCATTATTAACCGAAATTTGGAGTTGGGTGTGCTAGAAGGATAATAATCGGTCCAGTATTTTACGACAGACTGTAAATGTAGAAGAAAGGAACTCATAGAGATGGTTTTAGCATGATTCTACGACACAGCAGAGGAGACCATGAATAAAATTGGGGAAGTGTTTGAAGTTACAATGATTAGTGCTAGTGTATGGTCCTCTCGCTCCCCCAATCTAACAATGTTTACGAGACAAATCCTCATATACTGGAAGAACTAAAATAAAATATTATAAATGAAATCGGAAACCTTACAGTGGCCGACTTAACCGTGTGAATCAAAACGTGTTATCCCGATATAATGCTTGTTTAGCCGTGGGTTGACATGTCCAGTAATTAGGGTAAGAGTTTTATACGTACTTTACGTACGGAGTTTATGTAGGAGCAAAGCCGGCTGTGGGACACCCAATCGTGATGAGGAATCCTGTATGATACATCCCACAGAACGTACAGAGTTGATAGTCACATAAAAAGTTTCAGTCTATAAGTCAACCCTAAATTATTCTTTGTCTAGCCTTAAATTTACTATTAGGATTTTCATCCGCCAACAATTGTTTGTTGCGAAAGTAGATAATTAATTATATATTATATTTTCATAATGCCTCATTTACAAACAAGGCCTAAGAGACAAGCGACGTACGTCAGATTTTGCAACAATTATTCGGCAAAAGTATTTTGGCTTTCCTTGATCCACAGTTTGAGGTGCAAGCAATTTGGATGATTCCGTCGTCTTCGTTCTTTAAGCTTCATCTGGAAGAGCCTTGTATTCATGAAGGATACCCAACTGTGATAATCCTAAAGTCTACAATTTTGCTTGGATTGACTTGAAGCTTTAACACAATTGTTAGTATTAACAATAGTTCACAGACCAATTTTCAGACCTTTGTTCAAAATAGTTCTTATGAAAGTAATATATTTATAGTGTTTTATTTTCATTTGATTAAACTGTTCCACATGATGCAATTCTAGTTTCAGAAAAGTTGTACTTATAAGTACATTATTAGTAAACTTATGGGATGGAATTTTATTCCGACCCTTGGTTTAGGATAAAAAATTATTTAATTCTCCTTTCTTTATTTTTAATATTGACTTGTGAAATATGTGTTTTTTACTTAATTGCACAAACATGGTGACATAAAAAAAACATTTCATCAATTTCCTTTGGTACTGTTTTTATCCAAGCACAAAGATTTTCAAGCTTCTAGTTTGAAGGCTGCATCCTGTGGATCAATTTATATTCTGAAAAGTGCTCAAAATTAAAAACACGAGAAAATCACCAAATGTGTGTGATATAAAGCACTGCGTCTACTTAAAGTGACCCACTTAAATAGTCAAATGCCACAATTTTTAAAGGGTTGCATGGCATTAAAAATAATAAGTAATTGAAGTACATGGATTCCTTTATTTAACTAGACCAAAATTTTTGTCATTATCTGCACCTATTGACCAATTTTCACAGATACGTATTGTCGCGGCAAGAGCGCGGAAGTTCCGATGCCGAGAGATAAGCACGTTTCATGTAGACAAATCCCGCCTGCAGATAAAGATAGCAGTCGGATTGCGCATCACTGAGACAAGAATTACCGACACAGATAAGTGAGGTAATTGGAACATTCCAGTGATATCTCGATTGACAGAGAATAGTTGCTTTTCCTATTTGTTCCAGAAGTCTCTCGAATCATGAATGTGGCGTATAAGCGATTGTGACACGCCAGCAGGACAGTTAGTTGTAAACAGGAGTAGAGTTGTGAAACAGTGTTGTGAAATGAGAGACAGCCAGCTGTGTTGTTGTAACGAGAGCTAAAGATGTAATCTGCTGTCACCGTTTGTTATTGTGATCGATATATGGATGACAGCCTTATCACGGACGGTTAGGTCAGAGGGAAGCCGTGCCGCTTTCTCATAGACACCGGGGCAGCCGTGACGTGGCCAAGGGTTTGCCGTCGAGGAAACCAAGCCGATCATACCAGCTAGTGAAGGCATCGGGCGATACCTTACCCGTGGAGAGGGAGACTCTATTGCAGTTGAACTTAGGACGGAGTACTGTGCGTCAGTGGGTGTTCATTGCGGAGGTGGCTGAGGAGGTGATACTGGGACTGGATGCCTTCAGGAGCCACGAGGCGACGGTCGACGACGGCAGGAAGGTCCTGTGGCTCAATGGAGAAGAGGTTATACTCCGGCAACCCGAAAAATGCCTTGGAATCTGCAGGGTCATCTTGAAGGAAGACGTGGGTCCCCGAGAGAAACGAGGTGTTGGTGACGGCGTGACTGGAAGGACAGTGAATGAAGAACATTGTTGCCGTGCCGAGAGGTGCCAGTGTGGTTGCTTAACCTAGCGGACATCGATCACGACGTCCAGGCCGGAACGGAGATGGGGACGTGCGAGCCCGTGGTCATCGTGATAGCGATCGACAAGACACAGGAGCCGGTGCCAACGCAACACCTGGGACCCCGGCTGGAAGGCTTACTGGAGAGGGCGGCCGATCACCTGACCGCAGAACAGCTCGAGAAGGTTCGACAACTGCTGAGACGATACCAGCACGTCTTCAACCAAGGCAGAGAACTACTGTGTCACCCGGCGAGAGTCAGTGGCGGTAGTAAAGGTCTTGGAGCACTTCCACAAGTACCTGTACGGTCAGCCATTCCACCTGAGGACTGACCACTCCACCCTAACCTGGTTACTGTGCTTTAGAAACCTGGAAGGCCAGACAGCACGTTGGATCCAAAGGCTGCAGGAGTACGATTTAATCTCTGAGCATCGTAGAGGGAAGAGCCACAGTAATGCAGACGCTATTTCCCGAACACCCTGCCTACAGGAGTGCGGTAAATGCACAAAAGTGGAAGAGAAGGAGCGTGCCGCAGTAGTCCGAGTAGTCACGGCAGTGCTTGCGGATGGCTGGGATAGCGCAGGCCTGAGGAGGGAGCAGCTGGGGGACGCAGACTTAGGACCACTCTTGAGGAAAGTGGAGGCAGGGACAGGAACAACCTGGGAGGACATCGCTTCGAGGAGCGCCACCTATAAGTCGCACTGCGCGTAGTGGGACTTGCTGAAGATCAGAGTATGGGAATGGGAATCGCCCGAAGGGAAGACGCATAGGCAACAGTTGGTACTTCCCCGAAGTAAGGTCCCGTAGGTCTTGGGGGAAGTGCACGCCGGCACTTCAGGAGGACACCTGGGAGCAAACCGAACAAACGACAAACTTCAAAAGCCGTGGCAAGGACCGTACCGGATGGTGAAGAGGATCAACGACGTGGTCTACCGCATCCAGAAGGTGCCCCGAGGGAAGATGTTGGTGGTACACCTGCATCGTCTGACCCGCTACGATGGTGCTGTTCGGGACGACCAGCCTTGAGGAGGGAGCAGTGTCGCGGTGAGAGCGCGGAAGTTTCGATGTACAAAAACCGCGCCTGCAGACAAAGATAGCAGTCGGATTGCGCATCACTGAGACAAGACTTACCGACACAGATAAGTGAGGTAATTGGAACATTCCAGTTATATCTCGATTGACTGAGAATAGTTGTTTTTCCTATTTGCTCGAGAAGTCTCTCGAATCGTGAATGTGACATATAACGACTGTGACACGCCAGCAGGACAGTTAGTTGTAAACAGGAGTAGAGTTGTAAAACAGTGTTGTGAAATGAGAGACAGCCAGCTGTGTTGTTGTAACGAGAGCTAAGGATGTAATCTGCTGTCACGGTTTGTTATTGTGATCGACCTTGATAGACTGATGGTGTATGTAACGTAATACTGCTGTAATCTATAAGAGTATTTCTACGAAAATAAAGAAGATTTTTAATTTCTGCAACACGGCCTTTTAGTTCTACGAGCCCACAAAGTCACAGTATACTTAATAAAAATTATAAGTACTTACATCATGGTAAGTCGCCATTAAGGTAGTTGTATCATGTGTTTATGAGAACTCCTAGTGGTTTACCGGGAGAAACACGAGTCAGTTGGAGAATTAAATGTCATGTTGGCACGTTGGCCATAGTACCTCAAATGGTTAGAACGGCTGGACGGAAACCAGAATTTCCGTGGTTCAAATCCCGGCTATGGCATT
>CM060951.1:109894531-110007773 GCA_030765055.1 Mantis religiosa | reverse complement strand
CTATACAAAAACAACATGCACAGCAAGTACAAGAATAAATAGGTTACAAAAGTGGAAATACAGGGTTTCCGAGAACGTATGGTGGGAATATACGAATCCCGAGAACACAGTTTTATGTTTAATTAACTGAAAGCGCTCTTAATTAATCAAATAACTGCAACAGTTAACATTCGCATTCCAGTTATTGTTTTCATGATCATAATAAACGCATTGCTGCAACAATTCAGATTTTTAGATTTCATGTAATTGTTAAATACTTTCTGCATATAAACGATCTGACAAGATCTTCTCCAAATTATTTTATTTGTGAAAAATGTTGTATGAAGTGGTTTGAAACGTACGAGGGTGGGTCAAAAAGTAATGCCTCATATTTTTCCCACTTAAATAAGTAATTTGTGTGAAAACTTTAAATTTGGCACAATTTTTCAAACCTTCTTCTCCGATTCCCTGCAGTAGTAACCTCCTAAGTCAACATGTGGCAGCACTGCATCCTCCTGCAAAATGGCTGACATCGACATTCGTATTAGACAGCGTTCTGTGTTTGAATTTTTGACTGCGGAAGATGAAACGCCAATTCACATTCACGAAAGGCTAAAAAGTGTGTATGGTGATGCAACGGTGGATGTCAGCACTGTTAAACGATGGGTTCGTTGCTGTAACAAAGCTGAAGGGCAAACACCATTGACAGATGAAAAGCGAAGTTGCAGGCCGGTGACTGCAGTAACTCTATGCAACATTCAGCGAGTCGAAGACATCATTCGTGGTGATCGCCGGTTAACAACAGGTGAATTGTGTTGCATTACCTCCCACAGTAAAGACAGTGTGATGACGATTATTCAACAACTGGGTTACTCAAAAGTTCGTTCAAGTTGGGTACCAAGAATGTTAACCGACCAAAACAAAGAAACAAGGAAAACAATAGCATCCGAACACTTGCAGCGCTTCAATTTGGAGGGAGAGGAGTTTCTGGAAAAAATTGTTACTGGAGACGAAACGTGGGTTCATTTTTTTGAACCTGAATCAAGGAGGCAGTCAATGGAATGGCATCACAGAACGTCACCGAAGAAAAAGGAATTCAAAACTCAGCAATCAGCAGGGAAAGTTATGGCGACAGTGCTTTGGGATGCAGAGGGTGTGCTTATGATTGATTTTTTGGTTCAGGGATGCAAAATAAATTCTGTACAATACATCAGAACTCTCAAAAAGCTGAAAGCACGTCTTCGCCGAGTTCGCTCAACAGAACTACGGTGGATGTTCTTCTTTTGCATGACAGTGCAAGACCACACACCTGCCGCTACACCACTGCAGAAATTGAGAAATTGGGATGGCAAGTCTTGCCTCACCCCCCATGCAGCCCTGACCTGACACCATGAGATTTCCATCTGTTCGGGCCAATAAAGTAAGCTCATCTTGGAATTCATTTTAAAGATGAGGAGGTTGTGAAAAGGTTCGTGCGTCAGTGGCTTAGGAAGCAAGGCCGTGTGTTTTACCACACTGGAATACATGCCCTAGTTAAAAGGTGGACCAAAACTGTGGAAATGGACGGAGATTATATTGAATAGTGACAAATTAATCGTCAATATTGTAGTTTTCAAGCTATGTAAATTGGATTCAATTTTCTTGGCAATTAAAAGAGAAAAAACATAGGAGTCATTACCTTTTGACCCATCCTCGTATTATAGTTTTCCTTGCTTTCCACAAACCATTCGCTTTTTGTATTTGTGAAATGTTTGCTGTAAAAGAACAGTTATATGTGTATTATGATTGGCAGAAGGTTTTCTTAGTATAATGGCAATTAAAATGTGAGTATACTAAGGTCCCCCTCATAATTCTCCATGTCTGAGAAGAGTTAAATAATCCATTTCCAGGTCCATGGTTTTGCAGAAATACACCAACCTCATGGTCTGTGTCAATAATAAGACCTAAAACGAAATACAGTATTTACTCAAAAATAAGCTCCCCAATTTTAAACCAAATTATAGCCCGCGGGTGTAGGGAACACGCTGCCCCCTCGACTCCAATCTAATCCGAACAACTCCTGATTATTCTTGTAAGAGTGAGAGGAATACTGACGCGCCTCCCGGTCGTGTGCTAAGCACCAATGAACCCATCACTTCAGCCAATGGAATTCGCAGGAATCACAAATGACAGATACATGTTTACCCCACGTGGAGCAATCAGTGCGTTATCTGAGAGGTATCTATCACCAAAGATAAATCCATGGTAACCGTTCGAACAGCGCGACTTTACTACGAGTGCTAAGGGGCTGCAATGCTCGCACCACAGCAGCTGAAGGGGACGGATCCCCATCCCCGCAGCACAGAGGTGATGCCTCACGGAATTACTGCAACCGCTGTGTGTATTCCATTGATTCGATCCCTCACAGAATCTTCAAGGTGGCCAAGGAAGGTACCTATATAAAACGAGAAATCCTCGTTTCTTTAACGAACTAGATCTAACATTCGCATACATATATTTGTCCTATAATTTGCTCACAAAATTTGGCAGGTCTTATAATCCAGGGTGTTTAATTTCAAGCAAATAAGGTAATTGGAAACATAGATCACGTAAAAGAAAGAATCAGATAAGCAATTGCAAGCAATGCAACAAATTCTTCTGCGAGTGTGGGCCAAGTTAAATTTCTCTTAGATCTCTGTCGTTCTGTTAATGATGCCCATATTGTAACAATCTAAAGTTTTTGTAAATTATTTTAGTTGCTTTATTAATTAAAAGTACCATAAATTAATTACACAAATAGTTTATATTAAACTCGTGTAGTTCCAAATTTCCCATAAATTCCGTATCAAGCAATAGGAAACTCACAATTAATGTTAAACAGTTTATTGACTTTCGGCAAACATGCAGTTAAGAGAGTTATAGCAGATTATAGAGTCAATAACATATGGGAAACTGCACGAGTTAAATGTATGTAAGGGTACCACCGAATTGAACATATTGGAAAATTTGGAAATGGAAGGAGAGTCGTACCTAAAATAGTAATTAAATAAAGAATACAACTGATCATATACTTTCTGACAAGTGACTGAGCCAAGTGAGACACTGAGAAAATCAGAGAAAATATCAGGGAAGAGAAGCGGATGAAGATTGAAGCTGGAAACATAGCATGCAGTTCAGCACTATAAATAGAAGTGCTTAAGGAGAAGCAATCTTGATAGATATATGAATTAATAACCACAGCACAATCTACCCACTGATCCGTACGAGAACATCAGTACTTCCATGAAAGCGATATTTTAAACCCGCTAATTGTAGAATGGAACATCCATACAGGATGTTAATGAACTTCACCAAAATAATTTCAGTGATTGTAGACGTAACTAATGTAAGCAAGTTGAGATTGGCAGTGCATGGTCAGCAGCTAAACATAACGCAGTTAATTTTATTAAATCTAATTGGGATCATATGGTGATAACCTGGTGTTTATACAAAGTGGGTGAAATTATTGCACCAGAATGTCCCCAAAACTGCTTCCGGAGTATAGAAACATCGATTGTTTGTAGCTGTTTATTGACATTCTCGAGATATAATGCCTCACTGTCTCAAATCTCAAACTAATCACTTGCAATGCGATACTGAACAGCTATTAACTGCCTGTTTACGCCATGTAGCCTACCGTAGACCTTCTGTAGGAGAGAGTAATGCAGTATCGGCCGGCATGCAATACCGGCCAATACTATGATTTTCTTTTTCGCCTCCATGTGGCAGAAGTTTCCAGTAAGCAGTAGCAAGCTTCGGCATCCAGGTACGCTAGTCGTATATCTTCCTCTCTTCAGTTCTTTGTCTGCTTTGAGTGCTTGATGGTGGTTAGTGTAGCTCTTAGTGCACCGAAGATATTCTGAAGCCTATAACAGCGCTATATTTGCGATCTCTGTAAACCAGTGAGCTAAATATTTGTGAACTAAACAGAAATAGTGACAGTAAGTTCTCATGCTTTTGTATTCTACTATTGTTCTATATGTGGCAGTGCATTACTCACAATCTATATTGTAACAGAAAAGACAGTGACCGATACTGCAAGACACTTCCTACAAGCCTTAAAATTCTTTTTTTCTTTCAGTGTAATGAAGTACTATAAATAAAAAATAAAAATTATTACATTATACTATCTATAGAACAAGTATTGAGGTAGGAGTATAATATAGTACGATTCCGATTAGCCACCACCGTTACAGTGTAAGGTCAAAAAAACTTAACCCGGCCGATAGTACACGACCTTCCCCTAAGAATTCTGCTGGTCTAATCCTAACATCGAAAACTGCTGTTCCAAAGGTCGTTGGTCCAGTTCCTCTCCTGCAGTTAACGTTTTTCTTCGTCTTTTTAATACGTCAATTCTAATAGGAAGAAATGGCGTGGTTTCTAAGAACGTGAATCTGATTGGCAAGTGCAACAGCACTACTATGATATCCTTCAGTCCAACTGTACGAGCCAGTACGCTCTTCCGACCCCTACCCAATTGATTTCTTTTTCTGGGGTGATCTCAAATCTCTGGTGTATGAAGCACTTAATACCTCAGAGGAAGATAGAAGTACCCGAATAATAGCAGCATATGAAGCTATTCGACACACACAATTAATTTTGAACCGTAGCGTTATTTTTCAAGCAATATTTAATCTAACGTATAACCTTAATTTAATTTAACGTATAACCTTTTCGACTATTAACAATAAATGAAACATTGAAAACAGCTGAAAATGCAAACATACATCAGGAACAAGTGCACCAACAAGATAAAATTTTGAAAACTGAATGTATAAAGATATGTAGATGTCTGGATCTGCCTCAATAATGCTGTTCCAATTTGTAGCATATTATTCTCTGTCGCTGCTGCTCCAGAGAAACCTGTCTCAGGGTATGCGTGGGTGTATGTTCAAAGAAAGGATGACAGCGGCTCCGACCTTCAGTCGTCTAATTAACAATATTTACTTTAACTGTGAAGTTGCTGACCAATGTAAACTATATATACGAAGTTAAACTACTAGTTTGCTCTGCCAGGCACCTACAGCGGTTCCATCCTACAAGGCATGTGTATTAGGGTGTTGTTACGCTCCCTTGGGTGACGATAATTCGTGATAATGATTTGGTCGCTGTCGTCACCCATTGGACAATGCTGAAGGCGACGTCAACACGAGCCTCCTGGTTCTCTGGATCTCTCTTACCTGCTGACGCTGTTAATCACCTCCATCATCCTCTACGATGATGGCGAGAACGAAGACGCCCACGGCTGCTCTGGAAGCCCTCCTGAATCTTATGGTTTTAGGATTAGGTTGCAAGCAATGAGCTCTTGATGTTCAGGGTTGTGTGAGTGCCTCACTTGGGCGTAGAAGGAAACACAGTTTACTTGTCTAATAGCAATCACCTATATTTTTCTTGGTTAAAAATTTTCTCACGACAAACTTAATGCAGACCTCGCGTCACCAAAAGTGCTCTCCTTTATCGGGTATGCTTTTGTCAGTGTATACTACCTGGCTTCACAATTCTCACCCGCACTATAACACTAAGCTTATTATATACGCGATATTCTGCGCGACTTTATTGTAACTTATAAAACCCGCGAAATATACGTGCACAAACCTTCTGGGCTGACAAACATGGTTTCACTTCCATGTATGCAACAGCGACTATTTAAAATTCCGTGCGATCTTTCCGAGCTAACGTACATGATTTCACTTCCACGTATATGCCAGCGGCTGAGTAAAATCCCGCGCGAACTTTTCGCGCTAACAGACCTGGTCTCTTACCCACGCATACGGCAGCGACTGACTAAAATTCAGCTTTCTATCTTTATTTTAACTGCATCTACAAACATCCTTACCACTGCTTACATGGGAGCGTGTAGCTGTTCTCTTTTTGGCCGATCATAACCGCCGAAATCACTTTTTATATTTTTGCGGGAAGTATTTTTAAATTGATTTGCTCGGAGAATGAATATGGCGTCCTTTTTAGGGAGTAACCTCCTTCTTAATATTTTTAGAATTCTCCGATTTCTCCTGTCAGTATTTTGCCATAATGCTGCACTTGCGACCCTGAAGATTTGTGCTCTTCTCGCCTTTTGTTACCGGAACAAAACACTTCAACTGACCGAGAGTCCTTTACAAGTTTGTCTGAAATACACATACAAGATTTTACAAGGGAAACAAAATTGTATTTTAACATATAGAAATATATAAGGTCTCGTTTACATAATATATACTTGACAAATGTTTTAATTTAGCTATTAACATATGATGGATTATCAGGAGCAGAGAGTACTGTTTTAATCCTTAAGGCAAGAATGACACCTAATCCAGCTACGTCTTGTTCCACTGGTGGTCCGATCATAAGTGTCAAATATTCTGCCCAGAGTGTCCTGCTCTTCTTCATTATTCTTTTAATCACCTCCCTGTTTTGCCAATGATTCTAAGACCCCCAATACTAGATTCTAATATCATGACGCCATTTCATTTCTAAATTGTCTGCTTTCCAACCTAAAGTCTCTATAAATTTATAAGAAATTCTCTCACATATTCCAAGAATTACAATGATGATGAATTTGTGTTTAAGGGCGTTCAACTACAAGGATCAGCGCCAAGAATTACAAAGTAGCCTGCCATTCCTAATCAGGCAACTTTGGATACTTTCAGTCATCTTGTCACATAACTGACCGAATCACTTCTACGAATTTGTCTGTAAAGTGACTGTCGCCAATTACCTTACTTAATGTCATCTTACCCCAAGCGAAACTGTACTTATATTCTGTTTCCAAACCTACAGCCTCTTAATGTTTAATACATGCACAAAAGTATTCTAATTTGATTTTATTATCAGTATTCATTAATTCTTGTGATCTATAATTTTTGTATCAGACTTCTAAATTAAAAAAAAATGTTCGATACGTTTATCACACCTCAAATGCACTGGGGGATGTGTGTGCGAGTCAAAATAAGAAGCACATTGACCGCCATCACAATGACGAAGTTTCATATTGCTTATATGAAACGTGGTTATGATAATCATTATACACTTTCGTCTAGGACACCCATAAACGAACGCGCATGCATGGCTTCTGAAGTGCTGCTTCGATTTCCAGGAGAACTCAAAGCAAACATGTATCTCGTAGAATATAGATATAGATGTAATGTAATGCCCGGAAAATAAAAACGGACTTGGTAAATATCTACGTTTTAGCCTTTTGATGTTCATCGGTAAGAGGTAGTAAAATAAAACGCAAGGTAAACCGCTTAGGAAATAAAGAGATTTTAATAGCAGGTAAATTGTTTTTGCTGTGGGTAAGTTTAACTCCCTACAGGACATTCACCGTGGAATGAATTAAAATTTTTAGTAAAATGTGATCTCTCAGTTCGCCGCGCATTTAGCCGAGAGATAATAATTTCACAAGCTTCAGAGCTTAAATATAACATTTTAATAAAAGGATTTCAGCCTCGCCAAACCTACTGTGGCATGTAGGAAAAGACAAAGAATTTCGTTGGGTTTCAGCTGTTAACGAGTTATGAATACGTTTGAAAATACAGGTAAGTTGCGTCAAGTATTATACCCAATTTTTCAGATTGTGTATCTGGTTAATACTAAAGAAAATGGCTCCACGGTAATATAAAAGTTTTGCCTTCAAAAGGTTCTGTGTTCGATTTCCGTTGACAACCCTCAGGGTTTTCTTAGTGCCCATAGTGAACACTAGAGGGTTTCTAATTTACCATTAATTTGCTTTAGATTATTTCATTTCTATTCCGTTTTATACTCATCTTTTATGTGCGCATCTAGATATTGTGGTGCAGTGCACAGCAGGAAACATGGCGCGGATGCTTGCTCAAACAAAAATACTCCACCTGGAAATAGAATTCGGTCCTTCATAGAGTCCATCATCGCCCTCTTAAAACAGCTCCGGTAGTTGGACTCCTCTTAAGCCTAGAACCGTTAGCAATTAAAAACGTTTTATTATAAATAGTTTATTCAGTATATAAATAAACTTTACTCCGTGAAGAAAATCATTATATGAACATTAGCTATATAAAGCTCCGGATTCATTCCCCAGAAGAAAGAGATTTTGCAATAAGGTCCATATCTGAATGCAGCATAAGTAAAATACGAAAAGCAAAATTTGGTATTCAAAATTATAGTTATTCTGGAAATCAGCAAATTTGACAAATGCCAAATATTCTATGAAGCAATAGAAATCATCCATTAGATTTTTATACTAATGTTTAAGTCCAGCATTTTCCAAAACTCTGTCATTGTGAGTAAAATCATTTTCGTGTCCAAACAGTTAATATTGCACATTTTTTTAACTGTTTATGTTCTCAAAAATGGATTTAAATGTGCGTACCATATGCTTGAGACATATGTATGCATGTTGATTTTGCTGTGAATGGCACGTTAAGCCCTATTTATCTGATTAAAATTTATATAATTGTATAGAGAGTGAGTGAGTGGGTGGGTGAGTGACTGAGTGAGTGAGTGAGTGAGTAGTGAGTGTGTGAGTGAGTGAGTGAGTGAGTGAGTGAGTGAGTGAGTGATTGAGTGAGTGAGTGAGTGAGTGAGTGAGTGAGTGAGTGAGTGAGTGAGTGAGTGAGTGAGTGAGTGAGTGAGTGAGTGAGTGAGTGAGTGAGTGAGTGAGTGAGTGAGTGAGTGAGTGAGTGAGTGAGTGAGTGAGTGAGTGAGTGAGTGAGTGAGTGAGTGAGTGAGTGAGTGAGTGAGTGAGTGAGTGAGTGAGTGAGTGAGTGAGTGAGTGAGTGAGTGAGTGAGTGAGTGAGTGAGTGAGTGAGTGAGTGAGTGAGTGAGTGAGTGAGTGAGTGAGTGAGAAAGTGGGGATTAAGAATTCGTCGCCAGCTAGGTCATTTGGGTCCTTATAGTCATATAGTTCCGAAGATGCTTAATATAAAAACAATGTGGAATTCTTCAAAATAGACAAATTATGACTAATTTCTATATGCTTTCGAAATATTTTTATAATACATTTTTTCACTTTTCCAAATACTAGTCTGACGGATGCAATTGAATATTTCATTGTTTTATTTGCCAGAGGCAGAACCATTCATGTTACCATGGCTAAATATTTTCAAAATGTTTCAGCGTACTCGTATATGATATAGCTAAACTTACTTGCCCAATGTAAATGTCTATTGTGGAAAATGTTATAGTATTTATGATGTAACTGATTCATCCGCCAAACTTTCAGATTTTACGAAGGGGTAGAATAAGAACACCTTGATTTAGAACACCTATACTTTGTGACGACAAACTTTGAATCTATGTTGTTCCATTAAAATATCCATACTGATAAATTCAAATAAATATCTAATACGAATTGATCTGCACATTCCGTAGAAATTATATATATATCTGGAAGATAATCAACAGTTAGCTGTAATTATAGTAGAGTCAATGCTGAGCTCGGCTGTTGAATTCAAAACTATAAAGGGTTTCCTTTTTACTTTTTATTTCCAAAGATAGATGGCATACCTAGGAGCGAACAAGCTCAGTGATACCAGCCATCGATTCAGTTGCCAACGCTGATAAAAATGCCACAGACATAAAACGTTAGATGATACCAAGCGGATGTGCGTACTGTATGCACGCTTCAAAAAGTGATGTCATAGATTGTTAACTTAAAAATGACCACGGTATTTATTGCTAAATTATACGCTGTTATTTTTCTTATTCATTCTTGTTGAAATTTTTCCATTTAAATATGAAACTAGAGCATTTGGAGGCGGTACAAAGCTAATTTCCGTAAAAAAGTGTCTCTTTACTCAGTCTATAAAGGCTGGGGTAAATAAAATAAGTTCAGATAAATTGGAATATTTAATTCTTAAACTTTCGCAAAATTAAATACATTAGGTAAACCTTACTCAAATAAAAGTCATGCTTTAAAAACTTTGTATCCAAGGTACAGTTAATGCCAGAGGTTCTACTCTCATTAGTCCTGGACCCGTAGAACCAAGGACCCGGGCCTGCTTCGACCAGGGAGTTATCAAGCTGTTCCTAAAGGGCGCTCGGCGCCTCCGTGGGGCTTTCCATAGGGCAAGACCTAGAGACTAACAAGCCCCCCCTATCTGGTCCTGTGGACACAAGACGGGATGGAAGTGGATACGCTACTTACGCGCGCCAACTACAAAATGGGAAGGCTACCGATATGACCTCGGTAGGGCCGCCTGGTGATCTAGCACACCTTCTACTAGCTATGCTGGCTAGTGTGCGGGAAAATATGGCTTCCCTCAACCTCGTCCGGAGACGTACCCGATCTCCCACGGGTATCGGGAACCACTGCCCTCTCGAGTCCAACCCAATCCGAACAACTTCCTATCAGGGAGGGGCTCGAATGTTCGGCGCGAGGTTCCTCTAGTAACGTCAGAGGTACCACGACTGCTAGGGGTCCGCAGCAGTCACACCACGGCAGCTGAAGGGGACGGATCCGCTCCCCTACGGGGATCCAAGGTACAGTAAAAATAAATGTATGCAAAACTTAAAGTCCGTAACTGCCGAGCAGCGTAATTTACTGCAAACCATTGGAAATACCGACAGTTATTTCCCAACTCATGTAAGTTATATAAATGAAATTCCTTGCCAGACATTATATATGGTTGAAAATAATTAGAGGGTTTGCATGATTTACAAAAGCAACTTATGCCAAGTCGGCAAATAAAATAAGGTCTGATCACATGTGCATGGATTTAAATTTAAGGTTTAGAGGTACGTTCAAATATACTTCTATTCATAAGGTAGAATATAGCACCGCGCTGCCTGGTACAATCTTTCTGTAGAATCTACGACATTGTTACAGCTTAGAGTTCCGACTGGGGAACTTAGCTTAGAGGAAAGAATCAGAAGATAGAGATAAATCTCAGACTCGTTTGATGGCCTGTTTTTTATAGATTATAAACATTTTATTTTTGTCTCAATAAATGCTCCAAGGTTACCATAGTCGACATTGTCTTGAAGAGACTTGAACAGTGGATGAATTATACAAGGGAACTTCCCTTTCGGGTTCATGCTTTGAAAAGGTGTGACGTGGCTGTTGAAGGTTGCGTGCAATGAAGTTCCGGGATGACGACGAGCGTGACTGCCTCGTTCAAGTATGTGCGATGGCACTCCCGAACTTATCTTTGGATCATTATATAGGCAATTATCGGCTATGAAGGTCCCGACCAACATGGTGTACCTTGTTCCAAATAAGGCGAGCCAAACTCAAGACTTAGGATACATCAGCCAATCACCATCGCGTATTCAAAATCTTCTACAACATCCTGGCTGAAACACGAGAGTCAAGGGAAGCTCAACGCCAGCACATCTGCAAGTAGGTAATAAGAAATTAATGTTATGGTGAACCCAATGGAATTGTCATGGAAAGTTGTCATTGAAACCCACGTTATTCCTTTTACATGTTAAGTACCACTACCAGCCATTAGCCCAGAAAGAGCTGATATAAAGCTAATCCCAAATTAACAAATGTCCATCCAAATGAAGCTGTGAATTTTAACTTATTTCTGAGTACCACTCAACAGTCCAAATCACAGTATATTCGCAACATCTTCAACTAAGGTAGAGCGTTCGTTTCATCAACCAGTCAAGATCGCGATTAGTTTGCTCTTTGGTGATTGTATTGTTCTTCTAGCGCACTAGAGGTAAAAAGATCCACTCAAGGCTGCCTTTATTTACACAGAATAACAACTATCGCATACTATTCGCGTTTCATATGGGTACAAAGAATAATCGCAAATTTCGTAAGTTTCTGTCCATACTGTAATTGAGCATATCAAAATTGAAAGGTTTTCACACATTTCCGATGCGTATAAATTACACCGCATTCTTGCTTTTGTTCCTTCTTATTAGTTCACTGAAATTTCTGTCGAAAAATTGACACTTTATCAACAAATTGCTATACAATATGGGTGTGAAACAATTTCAGAAGTATCACCTGATATTCCAGTTTCCTTTAAAGATGCCTTGTTCAGAAGATTGGGATAATGGGTTTGCTAAATGTTAAGACTAGAAATTGAAAGAGAAATATTCGAACTAAGAAAACTTTACGAAATTGGTGCTTCATGCGAACGGTCTTCAAGAAAGCCTTTAAGATGTTTGCACAGCAGGTGGATGTTACCAGAAGTTCTGTTCATAGAGTAGTTAAACCTTCCAGAGTGACTATTGTTCATGGAATAAAACATCGTGACGACTAGTAAAGTCCAGAAGTCACTTTCAAGATCATATAATAACAAGGTACTCATTACAGAGCATGTTTAACTTAGAATATACAACCCGGGAGTTTTAGATTGGAGAAAGCCCTTGTCGGGGACCGCCTCTACAAATATGTATGAATTTTCCTCCACCAACCAACAGCTTAGGAGCGCTCCGTTAAAGTATCCTTGTCTCTTTCTGTCTCGCCTTCAACATGATCACAGCAGTTTAGCTATAGTTTCAGATTATACATCAACGATTACATTTTCACGCTATCCAGGCCGAATCGAACCATAAAACAATCGCTCTGTCATTCAAACTCAACCACCATGTGAACAGGCGACAGTAGGTTAAAGATTAGGGTGAGCGCGATATCCTCTCTTCAGTCAATGCCTAATCATTAACCATGAGAAAGAAGATCTTGTAATGTAAACATTCCACATTGGGGACCAGTATGTTCAACGTTCTCAAAGGAATGAAGGTGACAGTATCAGAATAGAAAGAGTATCTCCCAAAATACTGTTCTCTTTTGATGATAAAAATGCGGTGTTACGTATATGGTAACAAGTTTGCGGTGGAGGGACTGGGTAATGCGCATGTAAATTGAGATGGGAACACATGCAGCTTACCTAGTAACACTTGTATGTTAAGATCATACAAACTTACACTCCCTAACCGGTATCCAAGCATAACATGTATATCCATTAGGTGTACAGTGTTCTGTTTACATTCCCTGCGCGCGCCTCAAGGTAACTAGGTCCCGATATTCCGGAACCAGTTTCCTGAACCTCTTACAACCCACTTCCATATTTTTATAAAGCTTTTCGTGAATTTAAGCAGCTACCACGACAATCATAAATCAAACTAAATGACGTACTCGCTACATTTGTTACTGAGAAAATAGAAAACTTGCATGTATTATAAGTAACCGCGCCCAACAAATGTAACATATAGACAAACATTGCGGCATAGGAATATTTTATACCGAGAGACTCAATAAGATCCTAACCGGGTGCACGGTAGTTTGCCTGTCCGCGCCTGGTTGCCGTCAGCCGTTATCATAGAAAGGCGCGAATGAAACTATGTAACATTTTTAAAACTAACTTTAAAAGCTTTACTTGCACATGTTTGTTACTTAGAAAATAGAAAACTTGCATGTAACACAAGTAACCGTGCCCAACAAAGGTAACATATAGACAAACATTGCGGCATAGGAATATTTTATACCGAGAGACTCAATAAGATCCTAACCGGGTGCACGGTAGTTTGCCTTTCCGCGCCTGGTTGCCGTCTGCCGTCTGGTTGCCTGGTGCGAATGAAACTATGTAACTTTTTTAAAACTAACTTTAAATGCTTTAATTACACACGTTATTAAAGGAGATGCTGAAACTGGCCATCGCCGTTGGCCACAAATGTTTGGCAGATCTTTAGGAAACTACCCATCACTCGCCGTATTTCATGTTGAGAAATGCTGGTAATTTCCTGGCGGATGTTTTGTTTTAATTCTTCCAGGATGTTTCCAGGCTGTGTGGGTTTGTCTTCTACACTGAATGGTTTAAGCTAGCCCCAGAGATAGAAATCGCTAATGGCTTCAAAACTCTACTAATAATTCTGCCCTGAAACACATTATCAGTTGTTCTCATCCAAAGATTGACTGTATAAGTTGTTGCATTGTCTTGCTGTAAAAAGGCAACAACACCTGTTAATTCTCTAGAAACAAGGGGGCGGAACAAAATTGCATTTGCGTATATATGCGCATCAACTGTTGACTCGAAAACATTGGGCATATAGTTCTTTCTTCTCTAATGGGGAAATGCAGCATTTCTCAAAGTGAACTATGGCGAGTGATGGATAGTTTCCTAAAGAGGTGCCAAAAGTGTATGAACCGCAGGAGTGGCCAGATTCTACATTTGCTATAATAACATGGGTAAGTAAAGCCTTTAAAAGTAGTTTTAGAAATGTATACTTCCATTGCGCCCTTCTATGATAACGCCAGACGGCAACGAGTGCCTAGAGTACGGACATGCAAAACGCCGCGGAGCTGGCCCCATAGCTCAGTCGGTAGAGCACCTGCCCGCCGTGCTAGAGATCCTTGGTTCGATTCCCGGCGGCGGGGCTGGGGATTTTTCTCCGACCAAGATAGTTGCTCATCTTCCCCAGAGTCTGGAAGTATGAATGAGAGTGCGAATGTGTGCGTGATCTAATGATTAAAGCCCAACGAAAAGGAGTTAACACCTTCGATATGTTCCAAAGGAGAATGACCGCCAATATGACCATTGTAGTTAAAGGCAAGGTATAAATGAACAAGGAAAAATAAAACGCCGCGCAGCCGGTTAGGACGTTTTCGGTCTCTCAATATAAGTCCATATATGTGAAAATCCTGTATATATAATACTCAAAGTGGAAAAATCATATTGTCTTTATTTTATGGTAACCTTGTCATGGTCATTTTCTCCTTCGCTCTTTTCTACCCATCTAGCGGGAATTTGGACTGCAAAATTCCGTTCAAAGGTGCATTGTCGCCAAATCACACTGCCGTGTCAGGTTCAGTCTGTCCTTATTTAAACATAGTACATCACTTATCTGTGGAAGAATTCGTGTTTATTTGAGAAGTTTATAATACTTTAAACGTGAATGTGGTCAATGTGAGTAGGTTGCCTGTATCACCTGTAAGAACAACTGTACATGCTCTATTCAATAAATTTGTACTTTGGATTCTGTTTTAGACAAACATTCTATATGAAGTTCAGTTCTAACAAAAAGTAAACTAAATGAAATTGTGTCAGATTACGGTCATACTCTCAGACATTGATAAAGCAATTAGTTTAACAAACAGGTGTTTCTCTGTAAAATGCTGCTCATCTGTTAAAACTGAAACCCGAACGCTACAATGGAATGCGATTGAATTACTACAATTGCCTTCTATGATCTGTAGAAAGTGGTGTGATTGGCCCACAGCCTTTGTTTTTTGCCAATGAAAATCTTGGTTGAACAGTTTTGTTTCTTGTTTTTTGAGTTTTGTTTTCTTGTTTTTGTAATTTACGTTCTCCAACGTTAAGTCATATCAGACGATGAATGGAAGGGTAAACTGATGCTCAAATGTGCCCAGCGTCCATAGAGCTTAGTGTTACCCGACATTCGTCTTTCAGGACAAGGGTAAACCCGGAAAGCCTTATCTACGTAACTCACCCTGATCGAGATTCGAACTCGGGACTTCGGCACGCATGAACCTAAAACAACGATTTTGGGCTTTAGAAGAAACTTGCACTTTGCATTATACGCCTAACTATAAGCTGAAAAGTAGAGAGTTGTGCAGAATAAATGATAGGGAAATATTAAAACATTGGTATATCAAGAGCAATTCCAATGCCGTGTTTCGAATTCTTGATAGAAGAAACATCATACTGTTAGTCCCAACTTCTGCCAAAACACATTCTACGTCTGCCGAAATATTAAAATAAGTAAAAGAGATGATTGATTACAAAATCAGAAGTGGTGATTTGCGGCCTCTTGTTTCCTTGACTAACTAGTTGCGATTTTCATTTAAGACAGTATGTCCAATTACTGCAGGAACGTAGCTATAATCTGGTATAAGGAGTCGCGAATTCTTGCTGCTGACCTTAGATGAGCAACAATATTATTCTATATGCTGCGTGTTTCATTTCCAGTATCTATAATTGGATAAGGATTTAGTGCGCCTCTGCCAGCAGCATTTCCCAAGGTGACTCTCATCTTCTCGCGAGGTATAGAGAGGCAAGGAAGGGCTACTACATATGGTCGTATACATGCAGATGTCTGCGAATGTGATTTTATACATAAACTAAAATCATCATTAATACAATATGAATTCTAGTTCTTAGTTAGCACATTAGACTACACATACTTAGGTATAGAGAGAATATCATTTTTATTCTTGGAAGCAAAGTATGGTTTTCTTACTCGTAGCAAATATCAAATAACAGTGCACTTTGAACGATAAAATATACATATTAAAAGAGAAAATTGGGTTAAAGCTACTTTTTTGCATTGCATTGCTCTTTAAAACTATACTCAGATTTCAATTTTAAAAACTACTATATGTTACAACCGAACTTATTTAACATATTTAATAATTAATTGCCTTAAACATTAATTTTGGTCATTATGATATTTATTTCATTGGAGTGGTTGGAAGATAAAGCAAACCCTTCTTTAAATTTAATATTATAATTATGCAAAAAGACTCTGACAGCATTTTAGGGATGATAGAGAAGACACTTAACCTTCATAGAGGAACCAATGTCCGGAATTGTTTTATAATAATAATAATAATAATAATAATAATAATAATAATAATAATAATAATAATAATAATAATAATAATAATAATAATAATAATAATAATAATAATAATAATAATAATAATAATAATAATAATAATAATAATAATAATAATAATAATAATAATAATAATAATAATAATAATAATAATAATAATAATAATAATAATAATAATAATAATAATAATAATAATAATAATAATAATAATAATAATAATAATAATAATAATAATAATAATAATAATAATAATAATAATAATAATAATAATAATAATAATAATAATAATAATAATAATAATAATAATAATAATAATAATAATAATAATAATAATAATAATAATAATAATAATAATAATAATAATAATAATAATAATAATAATAATAATAATAATAATAATAATAATAATAATAATAATAATAATAATAATAATAATAATAATAATAATAATAATAATAATAATAATAATTGCAAATTATTCACTGAATACTCTTAACTATCATAACTCTCACAAAAATGCAAAATAAGAGCAAACATAACGCAGCTGCTGAAAATGTTCACCACCGGTCTTACAGGCCAAGCAGCGACAGAGATTCGACTGTTATACGCATTCACAGATATCGGTATGTTTCTGTATCCTAGGTAATTAGTATACTTACTATTTGTCATTTATCAAATGTAATCGATGACATAAATAACGACATTAAAATGGCTCTGTAAGATAAACTGGATTAGTGTCAATAAAGATAATAGTGCCGCTCTGTGGACCAGAAGATTTGGCGAACTAAATCACATCTTCTAGCCCACCTCTTCGAAAAAGGTTCCTGTAAAACAGTTTGGTCATATCCGAAGAAACGCATGAGTACACCATCATGCCTGCCACCACATGCACTCACGAAGATAATGTGAAATATCCTCTTGTAGTTATGGCATTATGGCCTGACCAAGAAAAGTGTAAATAAATACAATTATTACCTTCATAATTAAGATAGTGAAGATATGATAATGTTTGCAATCTTTCGGTAACTCAAATACAGCTACTCACAAGATCCAACGACTGTTCCTCGAATTGAGGAGCTCTGGGAGTTTTTCTTGCACCATTTCCATTCATCTGTTCGTCCGCTCCCTGTTTCGTGCTAACGTTGGTGGAGATTCATAAATATAACATAGCAGTGTAAGTAAAATATTGTCGCCGAAGCATTGTTGTGCGGCAGGCCGTGGACGGCGCGTGGGCGCGGAGCTGGACGCTTGCCGAGAGAGAGGGAAACAGAGAGACAAAGAGACAGAAATAGTCTGGGATTTCCCGCTACCATCGTCGTGTTCTACTCCTGACACAAAATGCGACTTTGTGGGTTCGTGGAATTAAAAGTCTTGTATGCAGAAATTTAAAATGCTCTTTATTTCAGTAAAAAGACGCTTTGTACATCCCTTACAGCAGCAAAATGGTGTAACATACACAAATGCATTCCTCAAGGTCGTCTGATTACTCTTGCCACACGTGGTACACTTCAAATTACAACACAGCTGTACACACATAATTAACAACTTACTAGCAACTGACTCTTTGCCGGATTTCATACCTCCAGCCATTGTTCAGGAATTCAATGGATCGTTCGATAACAATGATGGCAGGGGGAAATTCCAGACTATCTCTGTCTCTTTCTCTCTCTGTTTCCCTCTCTCTCTGAAAGCGTCCAGCTCCGCGCCTACCCGCCGGCCGCACAATAATGCCTCGGCGACAGTATTGATGCTTTTTTTTTTTTTTCCATTATTAGTTCCATTTTCATAAATGAAATGTATATCTGGAAGTTCTCATAGTGTAAAACTTTTTATAACGATGCTAAGATAGTACATTTAAATATCGCCGTGGCAACTCATTTCAGTGTGAAAAGCTTTAGCAGTCTGTTAAAGACGTATAACAATGCTTGTACCTATAAAGCGAGATATTTTCGGAAACGCGTTCTTGTATAAAGGTCCGTCATTGTCCGTGAAATTTTGAATCACATTTACAGAATCATTCTGTACATCATAAGTTTAATACAACCTTCATACACCTGTTAAGTTATTTTCTAAGTCCCAGTTTGAACTTGTTTCCATTAAGTGCATGTGGTTGACAAAACTCAGGTGCTTAACGCTGCCAGGTTTCTGGCGTCAGTTACTGTACCCCCGAAGAAGATGAAGACCTATTAAATTCTTTCCGGCTATTTCACTCCGCTGATATGTTACACGTTAGTCTTAGGAGCCTTATATGGACCAATATCTATTAAGACAATACATTCAACAAATACATGAAATCTAGTAATCCTGTTTAATTTCTCCTCATGAATGTTGTGAAACCATCTACCGAGCAGGATAGCTCAGGTTATTTCGTTTCTATACTGCATTCGGGAGGCCCGGGTTTTATTCCTATAACCGGCCTACGTATCCCATGGTAGAACCTGAACCATGGGTCTTTCGGGAGTTCTCCCGGGTGACCATGCGAATGCTGAGTATGTTAGTTACACCCCTCTAATTTCCTGTCTCTCCATTTCATCTCCATTATTATTTAACATAATCTTTTATTTGGTGGTCTCTTTCAGGTTTGAAGTGTCGGCGAGAGTCTCGGCGCTGCTTGGCTCCTGGTAAACACTTTGTCCGGGGGGACGGCCTCCGATCTCCGAGTCAGCCTAGTGGGCCCTTTCAGGACCATGGTGGGTGGGATGCCGGTTGTACTGGCCTGCTGGGTTGACCACTTTCCAGATGGGCAGTACTAGGGATCCTGCTCGCTGGACTATCATTACTCCTTTTGCCGGCCGGTCTCTGTCTTCTCTCGCCTCAGCCTTCCTCTCGGATATGCCCCAGTTGGGACACAGGCAATATAGATCGAGACTGGTTGCAGTGTCGACTGTCTCCCCATAGGGGGCGAGGCGTCCCCTTTAGCTGCCGTGGGGCGGGCGCTGTGGATCCCGAGCACTCGTACCTCTGACACTACTAGAGGAACCTCAGGCCGAACATTCGAGCCCCTCCTGAATGGGAAACATTCGAATTGGGTTGGACTCGAAGTGGCAGTGGTTCCCGATACCCATGTTAATACCTCCGGCTAGGCTCCGGCCGCCGGGAGGGGGCAGAGGGTTCCATAAGAAGTCCCGGCTACTAGTCTGCAGAGCATAGTAGAAGGTGTGGTAGATCGCCAGGCGGCCCCACCGAGGTTATCGGTAGTCTTTCCTGCGGGGTTTACGCGCTTAAATGGAGTATCCACTTCCACCCTGGGGAGTCACGGGGTGTGCTTGTTCTAAACGGATTGTCCCTTAAAACAAACAGACCGTGGAAGACTAAAAAGAGGACAATACAATCTGGTATTTAAAATAGCACCGAGTTACAGAATTAAGAATCCGAGGATGCTGTTTTTAATGTCGACTGTCTATTAAAGCATTTAGTGTACTGTCCAGCAACGCAAAAGAGGTCCCTGAAAGGAATGTGCTGTCTTACACAGTGGGACAAGGACAGCGAATGTGTGTGGCAGAGAACGCCTGCTACTCAAGGAGCAGAACCGTTAAAAAACATGTGCCCTATTCACTCTGTACACTAAAACCGAGAAGATTCATTCACAAAAGTAGAAGCCGTCAGAATGTTTTTGAATGGTCTGTAATTGTACTGACATGGGGTGTCATAAATCTGTCCAGGGAGGGTGTGGGAACCTTCGCCAACCCCCATGCGTCTCAGGTCTCGGAGACTTACTCTCCTGTGAAGGACAGTAGATGAATTTGTATACAGGGTCACCTGCGAGCGCTGGTAACAACGAACAAGATTTAGTCTCCTGACCTGATCTTCGTATTGTGCAAGTCGACGTATACAATCAAGACGTCTAGAACAAAACTCTAGTTTACAAAGTGAGAGCTCAAAAGCTAAACAGCCTTAGCAATATGCAGATAAGGCTTTTGTACCTTTCAGTACACAAAATATGATGGTCATACTCCTGCGTCTCTTACATTAGTATTCATTTCATCCCCTAATTCTCTTCATGCGCAATTAGCCATCTATCTCGGAGCTCTATCATGCCTGAGGACAGTCAACTATCCCAGAGTCCACAATGCGAAACAAAGAGGCTTAAGTGAAGAATGGCATATCAACTGCCACATTTTCGAATATTAAAATTTATTCCTTTCATGTCTTAAAAGATAATTAAAACGCAAGCATTTAACTGAAATGTATGAAAGACTAATTAAGCAGAGACGTAAAAAGGCATGGTAATAACAATTTGTACTTAAGTTAGTTTAATAATGGAGGTTTACCCGAATAAATTCACAAATATAGCGCACAAACATAGTGCACAAAAGATATCTTTTGTGCGCAAAGTTTTCGCACTTTATTTTGTTTGTTTATCTTCAGTGTGCATCTACTCTTCATTTTAAATCATCTCAAAGTTAACTTGAAAATCTGAAGGAAATAATGCGGACATACCACATAAATAAAATGTATGTATCTACTTTATTGTGCGATGTACAGTTAATCATTATTTAAAGGACTGATTGCGTTCAGCGCTTATTTGGTACGAAAACAACGAAAATGGACTAACACAGGTATAAGAGTGGAATCCGTTACTAATTATGCGCGTAGTCAGATAATGGTGTGCTTCAAACATAAATTCTCTTACAGAATATATATCTAGTCATAAAGCTATGAATATGTTTATTAATTTTAAATCAGCAGAAGAATGTTGTTGGTATTGGAACGACGTTTAAGCAACGACAATTTTGACACCTGAAATGGTGTATTTAATGTGTGTAAACAACACCAAAATCCGGTTAAAGGAAAACAAACGCTAGGGATACACGTAAAAACAAATGCTTAGCGTCATGGCGGTACAAGCTGTGCGCAAGCGCGCTACCGCGACGTGGCAAGATCAATACACATACAAACTATTCCAAGTCTACACGCTTCCCTTATCAGAAGTTGCACAAGGGATCTTGTTGCAGGGTGATTTGTTGTCGTATTTCACACGTCATATCCTGTTGCAATAAACTTATGCCGCGGTTCTTTACTGTCACCAAATCGTTATGTAACCGTGGCTTTGACAACACAATCGTTTTGCCAGAAAGAAAAAGCGAATACATCAAACAAGTGGCCCCAAAAGAATTTTAAAGCGAAGATAGATGTATTACGCGCCGATTATAGCTTCTGGGATGATGAGTAATCAAGGGAGTAATATTATTTGAATTTATATACATTATACATTTGAAATCAAAGATAATCTCTCGGCCATCAAAAGGAATTTACTTCTTATACTGTAGCGGATTATGGTATTCTTGTGCAAACATCTGTGGGATATTCTCTCGAAAGGCTATCTCATGAAGTGGTATTGCGTTCTGTATGAGGCATTCTTTCACAAATTAGTTTCATACAACTGAAAAAAAAACTTAAATTTAAACAATCTATCATTACTGCCGCATATTAAACTGAGGGATACGTTTGCCATTCATATCAAGTAAAAGGGAAAAAAGGAAGACATGCCTTTTTCGCCTTATTTTTTCCATATTTAAGTTAAACACAGGATCACCGGATGTATGGATTTGTCAGTCACCGATTACTGCGTGTGGTCGCTACCCGTTCTTTACCACGTGCGCCGTAGTCCTACAGCGAGGACTTCAGTCTATGCTTTTCCTTCCACAAACATAGCCAAAAATTAATCTGAACTGTAAGTTATTAATAAGTAAAGGCCTGCACATGGTCTGTACTGTTATCACACGCGTATGTAAACAACTACAGATTGGTATTGCCTGGCCATGACAACTGCCTAGCTACCACAGGAAATAAAACAGTCGCGCAATACACCTTGACCTTGCCTCTGGCAAGGCATTGGTGTCCAGCTAACTTGAATCACTTGCGAACGTACATCTCTCTGATCTTAATTAATAAGCAATAGAATATCTGAAATGTTACAAATTTGTTGCATTAAGCTTTTCATGAAACTGACAACTAGGGACTGAGAGTCTTGATACCACAGTTCAACAAACAGCAAAGCAAACATTACAACTGTGGACTTCTTCCATATAGGGTTAAACCTAAGTCAAGTTTTTCATATTTTTAAAAATGGATATGCAAGAGGTTGTGTTGAAGTTATTTATAGGCAGAATATTATATACTTAAACGAGGTTCCAACTATGGCAATTTCCAAAACTTGTTGGAGTATTTACTGCAATTGTGTTAACAATAATAGTAAAACAATGGCTACTTTCGCTAATTGAAGTTGCGCTGAACTTAACAGAGAGTGGTTAAGAGTGTGGTGGGATTAATAGCACCGAGAAGAGCCCCTGAATCGCGTGTCAAATAATGCTTATAGTACAAGTGTTTTATGTACTCTGACGCAAGAAAACCTATATTCAGCAGCCAGGAAGAAAACCTTTAGATCCGTGAAGAAAAAGGTTATGTAACCAAAGACGAACAACCCAATAAAACAAAGCTTTATATCATGGATATTTCGAGCAAACCATCTAAAATATATGTTCTCAACTTTAGTGCAAACAAATATATGTAAATATTTGTGAGAGAAGGTGACGACCTTAATTATACTAAGTCAATACAGGAATTTTATAATAAGATATTTGCCTAATTACACCAGACGAAAAGTTGGGTATGGAAAAACACATTCTACAACAAAACTACAACATTGAAGATTAATTTGTCACTATTCAATATAATCTCCGTCCTTTTCCACAGTTTTGGTCCACCTTTAAACTAGGGTATGCATTCCAGTGTGGTAAAACACACGGTCTTGCTTCCTAAGCCATTGGCGCACGGACGTTTTCACAGCCTCCTCATCTTCAAAATGAATCCCACGATGAGCTTCCTTTAGTGTCCCGAACAGATGGAAGTCTGATGGTGCCAGGTCAGGGCTGTATGGGGGATGAGGTAAGACTTGTCATCCCAATTTCTCAATTTCTGCAGTGGTGTAACGGCTGGTGTGTGGTCTTGCATTGTCATGCAAAATAAGAAAATACGCCATAGGTTTTGTTGAGCGAACTCGGCAAAGACGTGCTTTCAGCTTTTTGAGAGTCCTGACGTATTGGACAGAATTTATTGTGCATCCCTGCTCAAAAAAAAATCAATCATAAGCACACCATCTGCATCCCAAAACACAGTCGCCATAACTTTCCCTGCCGACCGCTGAGTTTTGAATTCTTTTTCCTTCGGTGACGTTGTGTGACGCCATTCCATTGACTGCCTCTTTGATTCAGGTTCAAAAAATGAGCCAACCTTCCGTCTCCAGTAACAATTTTTCCAGAAACTCCTCTCCCTCCAAAGAGAAGCGCTGCAAGTGTTCGGAGGCTATTGTTTTTCTTGTTTCTTTGTTTTGGAGTGTTAACATTCTTGGTACCCAACGTGTACAAACTTTTGGGTATCCCAGTTGTTGAATAATCGTCATCACACTGCCTTTACTGAATGAAATATTGCGACACAATTCACGTGTCGTTACCCGGTGATCAGCACGAATGATGTCATTGACTCGCTGAATGTTGCATGGAGTCACTGCACTCACCGGCCTGCCGCTTCGCTTTTCATCTGCCAATGGTGTTTGCCCTTCAGCTTCGTTACAGCGACGAACCCATCGTCTAACAGTGCTGACATCCACCGATGCATCACCATACACATTTTTTAACCTTTCGTGAATGCGAATTGGCGTTTCACCTTTTGCTGTCAAAAATTCAATCACAGAACGCTGTCTAATACGAACGTCTATGTCAGCCATTTCGCAAGAGGATGCAGTGCTGCCACCTGTTGACTTAGGAAGTTACTACTGCAGGGGATTGGAGAAGAAGGTTTGAGGAATTGCGCCAAATTCAATGTTTTCACATAACTTACTTATTTAAGGGGGGAAAATTGGAGGCATTACTATTTGACACCCCCTCGTATGATGACCAGTTTGAGAGGGTTATATAAATAAAATAAAACAGTATCTCCTCCCTTCAGAAATGAAATTGAACTCCAATTCGAATTCAGTTATATTTTATAACATTGGTTTAGTTATAAAATATTCCTCTACAAATTCCTTATATTGTATTTGCTAATCATTACATTCAGGTGTGAGCATCTGTGGAGAACATGAAAATTAAATGCATTGCAATGAAAGCCATGTAGCAGGTTTCCAGCTGAAATTCCCGAAACTTTATTTCCCCTTCCCTTCCTAATATGCAAAAAGTATCTCGAACAAAAATCGTTAATTTTATATATAAGCAATAATTACCTTTTTCTGTGGTGTATGACTCAACAACCAAATACACCCAGAAACGTTACGCGCAGGCAAAGCAAACAATTAATGGTGTTAAACGTTTATAGATAGTTAACCTCAAATAATTTACACTCAAACAAAATAATACAAAACAGATAACGGGCACGTAAGGAACTGCTGTATGAAAACACCGAAAATGTATGGCAATTGGGATGTGGTTTCATCTTTATGACATCCAGTGAGAGTTTGACCTTCTTTCCCTCCATCCTGGCTGGAGTATTTAGAAAGCCCAATGCTTGATTATAACTGTTTCTACTTGCAATACCTCTACCTACTCTGTTTGGGCGCATGGGAAGTTTAACACGATGCAGTGAGTCCAGTACAATAGCTGGATGAATTGATACAATTGCAGCAAAGTGATTCCCCTCCCGAGTGACAGACTACAATACAGTTCAACGACTTATAGAAAGATAGTTTATAGCTGGCCACTATGTAATGTAAAATTCCATTCTCTTTGCAGGGATAAAATATAGAGAAAGCAATTATCTGCCACTTCCTATTTCAGAAAAGTTATACTGTAAAATGCAAACCATTAAAATAATCAAGCGGAAATGGTTAACTCCATTCACATGTACGCGACAAATTGTGCTTTAAGAAAATATATATTGTTGATGAATTAAGATATTGTCTAAATCTGAAGGTTTGCCAGTCATTCATAACAAAGTGAGGTTTAGAAGTTATTAGTAGAAAATTAACAATATATATTTAAATTGCCATGAAAATATCTTAAAGATTTGAAATGGTAATCACAGTCGTCAGAGTCGTTTTCGAAAAAATCAAAGTGTTGGAGAATCTTTCAATATACGCTTAAGTTTGGGGTCAAGTACGTTCTTGAAAATATTCGTGTCACCTCCTTTGAAGATACTGAACCTAAATACAACATGTACACTAATGGTGTATAGTTATACTGTATAGTGTATAGTTTTGGATCACTTATCACAACTACGGATTTGTGGATAAAATAGCGATTCCGTTTTCAATATTCTATCACATTCCCGTTCTGATGAAATATCTATAAATATGTAATACTACCTGCTTCTGTTGTGGATTTGACTGGTTTACCGCGTAGAGGAGTGTTACTTAGTATCCACAACTCCAGTGACGTGCCTTTGCCTATGATGTTTCCCTTCGCATAGACCTAATTCATTCAGCAGTCTGTGTGGCAATCATTTCACAGTATTTTAAGTACATTGTGGGCATCTAAATAGCAGTGTATTTGTATAGCTGATCATATTCATACCGTACTACCTTCTAATCGGAAGAAAGAAGGAGATTGCAATTCAAAAACGTGCTATTACTGTAGCTATATACGAGGGCTGTTCAATAAAGAATGATCATAATTTTTACCACTAAAATTCAATCTTATTATATTCTGTTAGCTTAATGTGAATCAAACACGCCGTAGTAGTTCCCGCCTGTGAGAACCAGGCAAGTTCAGACATGTTCAGTATCGCCTACCACTGCAATGGAGATCACACGCGGGGAACAATATGCAGCTAATTTTGCTTTCGTCTCAACAAATCTTCAGTTGAGACCTATAAAATGTTACAGGAGGCCTATGGAGAGTGTGTTCTTCCCTACAGCATACCTCGAATGTGGTTTAAAATGTTTAAAGGGGCGAGAAAATCAATTTCAAAGTAAGGTGGACCCGGTGCTCCAGTTACTGCTCTTCCGAAAGAAAACATCAACACTGCTGCTGCCACTGTGAGAGAGGATCGACGAATTACCTCAAGATCACTTCCTGAAATACTGAACATTTCATTTGGTGCCACCCACACGTTGGTGAAAGAAACATTGCACACGAAACGTGTTTGTGCGCGATGGGTTCCAAGACTGTTGATTTCCAAACAAAGGGACATTCGCATGCAACTCTGCATGCAGTTAAAGTTGATGATAGAGGAAGATCCGGAGTTTATTTCAAACCTAATCACTGCTGATGAAACCTGGCTACATAATTTTGATCCTGAGAGCAAACAGCAAAGCTGCGTGTGGAAATCTCCTTCATCACCAACCCCCAAAAAAGCAAAAGTGGTTGCTTCTGCTGAGAAAGTTATGGTCATCTCATTCTTTGATATTCATGGAATGGTTTATCAGCATGTTGTACCTGCACACACACACACACACACACACACACACACACACACACACACACACACACACACACACACACACACACACACACATCAGTAACTGGCCAATACTACAGGGATGTCCTGAAAACATTTCAGGTCCATATCGGGCGCAAAAGACCGCATTTCCATGAAGCAGGCTGGATGCTGCACCACGATAATACGCGGCCGCATATTGCCAATGTTGCGTGAAGTGCATCCCTCACCCTCCCTATAGACCGGATTTAGCCCCATATAACTTTTTTCTATTCCCTAACTTGAAGAAACCCCTTCGTGGGAGGCATTATCCATCATCAGAAGCAACGGAGAAGGCGAATTTGAAAGATCTCTCAAGAAATTGTTTCCAGCATGTCTTTGAAGACTGGCAGAAGCGCTGGGGCAAGTGCATCGCATTCAGGGGAGACTATTTTGAGAAGGATCATCAAAATTATGAGGATGAGTAAAGGTACATTGTCAAAAAAATTGTGATCATCCTTTATTGAACAGCCCTCATAGAAGGCTATTCTAGTAGAATAATAGCAAGAAAAGTTGATGTAGCCGAATCTACAGGAATGTTTACATCGGGGCGGTTCAAACAAACTGGTGTCAATGCAAGTGTTTCTCGATCTGGAAGACTCCCAGTAACATCATCTTGGGATGATCGTTTATATGAGCTCAAAGTAAACGTCACAGAACTCGTATAGCACCTGAAATTCACAGGAAATTAACAGTAGGTATGCGAACAGCTCCAATGTTGTCTCAATCGTGCAACGTCGCATTCGCGAACAAGGTTTAAAGAGGCGCATAGCGGCCAGAAAGCTATATTACGGAAACAATATAAGGTGAAAAGATTACAATGATATAGCAGCATAAAAATTGAGGTATTCAGCAATGGTCCAAGGTGTTATTCACGGACGAGTCTCAGTTTTAAGTGTTTGGAAGCCATCGTAGAAGGTTTGTTTGTCAACTTCGTGAAGAACGTATGAAAAGTCAATGTGTGATGCCAGCAGTGAAGCATGGTAGAGGGTCAGTTATGGTGTGGGGAGGTTTTGCAGGTAATCAAAGTTGGTGATCCAGTGAGAATTAATGAAACATTAAAGAAGGAAGAATATTGCAGGATACTGATAAAAATTGCTGATATATTGGTCATGGGCTTACTTTGCAGCTGGACAATGATCCGAAACATGCTTCTAACTTGTGCAGAGGGTATGTCAATAGAAAAGAGCAATGTGGGGAACTGAAAAATATTATTTGGCCAAGTCAATCACCTGATATAAATCCCATTGATCTCTTATGGGACGAACTTGACAAGAAAGTGAGAAAACTGAAGTCATCTAATGTTGAAGAACTGTGGAATGATTTACAGAACTCTTGAACTGTAATATCTGTAGAAACACTACACAATCTCGTCTCCAGAATGTCAAGAGTTTGTGCAACTTTTCTGAGGACAATGAGTGGATGCTTTGAAGAAGCTAATATCTAAACCATAATGTATTATACTTAATACTAGAGAGAGAAAATATTAATTTTGTTAGTCATTTTAATTTGTAAGTTGAAGTAAATTATTTAGGATTTTTCATAGGTGATCGATAACATTTGACCGGTAGTACATGTAAAATAAAACCTGAAGCTTTCCTGGTGAAGAATATGTTCAAGTTCTTCTCGGGAGAAGACAGTACCATCACAATATCAGGACCATCCACAAGTCACCTACGAAGATTAAACATCTGTTGAGACCAGTGAAAGACAAACTGTACTTCCAAGTTCCGGGAGTGTACCGCATTCCCAGAGAATGTGGGACACCATATATAGGGCAAACCGGAACGACCATCGCTACCAGAATAAACGAACATGAAAGGAGCATTCGTTTAATGCAACCTGAGAAGTCAGGACTGGCAGATCATTATTTTGATAACGATCATAGAGCCATCTTTCGGGAGACCACCATCTTGGCAAAATGCAACAGTTACTGGGAGCGGAGAGTTAAGGAGGCTTTGGCAATATACTCCGAGAGGAGCACGCATAATCGTGATGCTGGATTTCAGTTCAGCACCTCTTGGTAACCGGCCTTTAAGATGGAAATCCGTCGACTTAAAGAGCACAGATCTATAGAGCTTGATAATCAAGTTAAGTAGTTACGTTTCTTTCACCCAATTAATTTCTATATTCACGCCATCTGCTGACCTGGTATTTACTGTCCGGCCGCTGTATGTTCGGCTCTGACATTTAGTGGCTGCAGGAGGTGGAGGGGGAAGGTTACTAGTACCAACATATAATAATGAGTAATTGAAAACATATCGTCAGAATTATCTTTATAATGAGAGTATAAGGCTATATTAGCTTCAAAACATTGAAATACAACTTTTAATTTCATTATCATGCAAGATATTCTTTACAACATCACTCTATTCAAATATTTCGTTCACACCTTTCACGCACACCAACTGCTTCTGTTGGTGATACTGGGAGTCTGTACATCCGGTGTCGTGGTCAGGAAGCTAAAACTGTCTGCTAGCGCCAATCAGCGTTGTCGCTGGTAGGCGTGGCTCCCGAACTCAACACCGTGTTGCCAGCTTCAATTTGTTTGAGCCACGTGGCCTAATAGCGGCTTGCGCTGGTGAACTTTTTTCGGTATATTTTTCGTGCGTGAATTCCGATGTTTAGTGTTCGTAAGTCCTATTATTATCGCTATTATAATAATATGGCTCCTGGTTCGTGTAATATGCAAGTACTGAAATATTTAAAATACACATTGTTCCTCTGCTTGAAATTCCCGCTAAAGAACTGGCAACAGCCTGCTTCCCCCTCTCGAGAAATGTCAGAGCCGAACATACAGCGGCCGGACAGTAATTTACTGAAAACAGTCTTTTGTTCAGTAATGCGAATATTGATAGTGTTTTGTCTTTGTTTATATTTGTGTTATCTCCAGTGATTAATTTGTGGTTATAACATTTAATAAAAACCCTGATGGTGGGAGAGATGTACGCTCCCTAAATGTCGATTTCTAATCGTCTTTTCACCTGGCTTGCTTCCCGAGAAGAGCTTGTACGGCAGTACATATATTTAACTAGCTTTGTTTTTCAGTTATACTGCTTACACCCGTCTTGTGCTTTCAGGGAGTGTTAAAACATGCATTTCCGCTGAAATTGCGGTATCAAATATTTTGGTGGAGTATAACATTTCCCCTGTTTCCTGAACTATATAGTAGAAAAAAGTAAAAAGATACTGTCCAAATTATCTTTCAGCACGTAATTCAAGATTTCTTAGAATGTTGTCAAGTGCTGCGTACTTTTAATAATATGGACATAGAAGTTTATACTCTGCGAATACCGTAACTATAACAAAACTACAATAGAAAATTTGATTTAGGTTAAATAATTATGCTAACGTGTATAACGATACCTGAAGTCAAAATGTATTGATTTAAACGTAGAATGTGTGTAAGTATGCGTGTGTAACCACCTTTTAGCCATGATACCTAAACCGATTGTTGTGAAGCACTGTATTTATCTGCTTAGGCAATAGGTTATACGGCATTTGAGTTACTTTCCCAGAGGAAATCAGGTTTAAAATAAGAAAATAGAAATATTCCATTTTTTACTGAATTTCAAGAAAAATTTATTTAACAGAAGTTTGTAAGCATTACGTAAATGTGAGCTAACATGAGCGTAAACTGTATGTATAGGAAACACTTAAGTTCTCAACACTATATTTGCCGCTATTTTAATACCGCCTTTAACTGTAAGGCCATATCAAGGTTTCGCCTGTGGAGCAATAATTGCTCTTCAACTATAATGTTAAGTTGTGTGTTATCGTGCTAATCTTTGGGTTATACAACTAATATGTGCTTCAAATAGCATGGTGTTTTTTCGTTGAGCGCTACCAATCGGAGTCCTGTTGTGTTGTATGGCATTTTCCCTAAGTGGTGTGTGACGAGCGTCAACCTAATCAATCTCTATTAAATACTATTCGCACTAAGACAAAAATTCGATTTTGCAAAAACTGATCCATGAGAAAGGTAGAGAGTAATGTATCTAACCTAACCGCAGAAACCACACATTTTTAGCTCAAATAGTTTTCCTAATACAAGTAAATAAAGCCCTATTATGCTATAACAATGCAACGTGACTTAAGCATTGTAATGGGTATCATTATTGGTTGGCATATATACGTATATATACGTATATTTGTAATTACTCAGAACTGAAACGTAAACGGCTGACATGACGTGATAAAACAATTACTATGAATAAGCCAAGGTGTTTGTTAAATTCGAGCGAGAACAAACAATACACTTCCTGCTGGCTTGTAGAATGGTGCATCGGCAGAACGTGACTTGTCACACTATGTGTTTGTTTATGAATCTTACGTAATCTCAATTTAGTCTAGAGAGTTCAAAGCAGTGTTATTCAGTTGTTCTTCTGTTTGAAAACCAGGGAAAGTGTATCAGTTGGATCAGCTTGCAATTGAAAGGAGACACGGGGTATTATAAACTACCTTCCCCCTTACCACTGCCAGAATAATCCAATTGAATTAATGTGGGCTAAAATTATGTTGCAAAAAGAAATAATACTTTTAAATTGACTGACGCTGAACGACTTATTCACCAAGAAATTGATAAGGTTGCACAGGACATGCAGATAAACTATCAGAACACTGCTTTTGGAAAGAAATAGCAATGTCGATATTTTGAAGCTGTTGGCAGTTTCGTTGGATTAGAGAAATAGGTAATTCATAAACTATAATTATTTTGAACTATATATTTAAAACATATCCGTAATATACGAATATGAATGTTGCAATTGTGATTTGAACAACCGCATTATTATAAAGCTTTGGAAAATTTGCGTTCCCTTACGTCTAGCGCCAAGAAGACTCGCAAGGGTGAGAGAGAGTGGGGATAACGAGGTGGCTGTAACTCATCTGGTTCGCTACAAGCCAGAACTCTTCCCATTTGAAACACATAGTAGTTTGAACTTTCTATGTGAATACTGATTTTACACACGCGCGCGCACGCACGCACGCACAAACACACACATTTAGTCTCTCATTTAGACGGTAGAGAAAAGATAAAAGTCGCATCCTCTAGCTGGGAATAACCCCGGGACCACTGGCCAGCATGCTAGCTACCAGACCATAGAAGCAGTCACTTCAGAAGTTATGTTTTAATTTTCATAAACACAGAAGTAGTTATTACCCAATTTTAAAATTACGGAATTAAGGCTGTTACACAGAGGGGAAGAGAGGGGACAGAGGATGGCGGGTGGAGGAGAGAGGGAGAGTTCACAAGAACGTATAGCGTAGTGGAAGAAAGGGGAAGAGATGGGATGAGTTAAAGTCGGCAAGGAGAGGGGAGATAAGGAGAAAGGAAAAGGGTATGTAAAATAGAAAGGGCGGGAGGGAAGGGGTAGAATTATCTACTAGAAGGTGAAAGACCATCTGCATAGTAGTTGACAACATAGGCAGAGCTGTAGATTTGCTACTTTCAAATAAAATTGTATTAGGTCATACGTTGCCCACGTCAGTACATTAGATGTTACCGTACCTCTTCCCATTTAACAATTAATAAAGGGGCTCACTAACAGGTATATTTCATTAAATTGCTTGGAAAACGTACACTTTGCAAAGTGATTTGAAAATACGAAATCAAATACGAAACAAATTGCTACAGTTGTACAGAGCTTGTAAATTACGATTAGTTTCAAAGCACATCTTCCTGTTTACCATTATGCCTCAAAGAAATTGTGATAAAGCTTATACAAGAACTTTTTTACAGTCAAAACTACATGTACTACTCACGACTCCCAGGAGTCGTCCACAGCATTCAATAGAGCTTGGCATTGAGGGGAAGCTCTCGTCAGAGTTGAAGCTGCAGGAAGCGAATGGTGTTGTGCTGTGACCTGTTGGCTATCAGGCTGTCGCATCAGCCGAGCTCTGAGTGCTCTTGCAGCATATGTGCAAATATGCCGAGTTGGAAGAGTTTGTATGAATGAGTGGAATAAAACTAAAAGGTCAACGTTTACTTTGTACTATTGCACGATGGAATCATACCTTCTTCAATAAAATATGTTTGCCAAAATTAGATGTTAGATTAACACATCAATCATTTTCTACTTCATTATTATATGTAAACGTTCAATACATGTGTGGACATTCAATAGTAGAAATTTATTCTATTGTGTATACGCTTGACTCTGTGCATGTTTTGAAGGCCCGTTGCGTACAATTTATGTTTCATCCAGAGCAATTCCTAATGCTATGGTGTCTCTGGTGAAAAATAGATATAACAACGAAAACTAGCTTATAGACATTCATGATTAAGACATTTGTAAATAATTTTCCAACTCATAAATTAAATTACTTCTGCTTTTTCGAATCTAATAATTTCTAAACTATATGAGCTTTTCTGAATAGCAACCTATGAAAGATCAGCAGATGACAAGATGAATGCCATTTTTGGAGATGTCGAAATCTTCTGTCCACAACTGCGGTATGAGTCAACTTAACCAATCTCCTTTCCGTGGTGTTTTCTCTTTAGGCAAGATCATGACTATAAAAAAGTAAGTAAATAGAGACATAAACGGATGAAGAGCTTACGCGCGTCAATCCGAAAGGGAAAACCTACAGATTACGTCGATAGGACTGTCAGTAACGTGCAAACCAGCTCTCCAGGTTAAACCGTAGGACACTGAAAAGTCTCACAACTTAATTCCCCATGTAAGTCGACAATTGTCCCACCAAGTATAACCCAATCCCAACAACACTGTGGGAAGGGGCTCAGATGCTCTCTCCGATTTACTTCTGGTAATACCAGTGCTGAGCATACCAGCGCCCACAAAGTTGGCCTAAGGTACCATTAAGAGCGAGGATTACAAAAATAATTGAAAGAGATTTATCAGAAGTTGTGCTATCATTCTGGAGATAGGTGCCTCAAAGGAAATAAACGCGGCAGGATTTTCCCTTTTATCCTAGATACCAATACAAACTCTGTTTCCAGTGTTTTTTTTTAAGCTTAATGACTCCTCATTTAATACATTTTATTCAATAACATTTTGCCTGTGCGATTAGGCTCCGATCTTTGTTACGCATAATTTGCCCCTCAAAATCCAACCTCTGTGGTCCTTGTCCCGAAGGTTGGGCAACAGGAAGTACGGGACTGACTGATGGGGTGATGTGTGGCGGGGACTTGGTGTGCCCAGGACCGCTACGGTTGCCGAGAAGGCCCATCAGTAACCCTAAAAACTGGCAGAAGGGGCTCTGGTGTTTACCCCAGGGGCCTACTACGGCAGTTACGGGATCGGCGCTCCCGGGGTCCCGAGCCAAATCTCTCAATTGGGTTCTTCCGAGTGGTAAAACAGCTAGTGCGAAACGCCCAAACAAGGTCCACAACCATGTTTGACCCTAATCTCAGTAAAGTAAAGTAAATTAAATTAAAGTCAAAGTAAAGTCAAAACTATGCCAAAGCAAAGCCAGAGCGGAGCCAGAGTCCCCCCCCCCCCCCCCTCCAAGGAGCTTACTGCGTTATGTACGGGATTGGCGCTCCCGGGGCCACGAGCCAAATCTCTGGATTAGGTGCCTCTGAGTGGTTAGAGAGCTAATGCCAAACGCTCAAGCAAGGTCCACGACCGTGTTTGACCCTTATCCAAATAAAGAAAAGTAAATTAAATTAAAGTCAAATTAAAGACAAAGCATAGCCAAAGCAAAGCCAAAGCAAAGCCAAAGCGATGCCAGAGTGGCGCCTGAGTGGAGCCAGAGAAAAGCCAGAGCAAAGCAGAGCAAAGCCAAAGTAAAATTAAAGGTAAAGTCAAAGTAAAGTTATAGTAAAGTAAAATACGGCTTTTGAAAGGTCGTTGATGACCATGAAGTTGAGTACCCTTAAATATAAATCATCATCATGGTTACGTATAATTCACTTAGAGTTTCTCCTTGGTACTTACGGTGGACATCGTTGCAGACCTAGTTAAAAGTCGTGGGTTCAGTTCGGTCTGAGGACGGGTCACTGCAACCACATTGATGCCAAATTGAATCATTAGAGAGTACGTGCCTCCGTTGCCTTACACTTTTATTGCAGGAGGGAGGGACCTCGTCCTCGTATAGCCTTCAGTGGGATGGAGATCCAAAAGGAAACGAATATGGTCAATAATGTGATATTTAAAAATGGAGGACAACATATTTGTAATTAATTTTTTGCTTGTCCATTTCTTTATTTAAAGAAGAATGAAGTATGCAAGAAGAGTAGAAATGTTCAGTGAAGTGTATCCTTTACTTTAACAGGTTTATGATACTGCGCATGGTGTTTCACAAATTGCTAAAAACAGTAGAAGCAGCTTCACCTCTCTTGGATCAAGTGACAGATGTGAAAGAATAGTTGGGTTATGAAGCGAGGAAAAGATCCTATGGGAATGTAAAGTGTGGATGGTTATCTTCCTGTTATAATGGAGAGAAGAATAGTTAATATCAAGTTTTTGTGGCTGTCGATTGCTTGCGCAATAAGTTAAGCGATAAATTTAGCTTAGATAACATCTTTTCTTTTTCTTTTCCTTCCTTTCCTTCTTTTTTGAAAATTTCTTCCGTTATACCAATCTATTGCAAACTTTCAGGTGGTCTCGAGCTCGATTCTGTTAGGACAAGTCATCTCGATGAGCTTTGTTCCAAGGATTTCCTGAATTCCGAAAATCTCTATGTCGGATAACTAAGCTCTAGAGCAGAGGAAGTCAGCTTCGAGAGCTGTGACGTATTTCAGCCGGGAGCAAGGCCTGCTGTGCGTGTGACGCCAGGCAAGAGACGTGTAGTACCAAGTAGCTTATATAAATGGCGCTGTAAGTACAGAATCTAAGGGGTTCAGTCTAGCGCACTCGATGACAACAACGCTGCCACGTACCTAATGGAACTGTTAAATTTACAATGTGACGATTTATTGAAGGACAAATATATACCTACACAAGAAAGACTTGGCTACTGATTTTTACAAGAATGTCCCCCAAACCAGATTTCCGAGGTCGTATTCACTTGCCACACGGACATTTGTATGTTTGGCTCGGCATATGTGTGCGAACAATTTTTTCTATTACGAAATTAGCTAAATCTAAACCCCGAAGTACTTGTCGGATCACAATCTAACATGCAGTCTTCGATTACATATTTCCCAGCCTTACGTCCCGACACTGATAAACTAGTTAAAGAAAAACGAAACAGAAAGTGTCGGAAAATGTCCACCTAATTTTGTTCTGAATGGGTCTCCTCTAATTTGCACACAAAATTACTTTATGTTTTATTTTATTTACTTTATAACATGCCTGTCCTTCAGATAAACTCCAGTTTGAATTTTTATATATTATCTCATAGTACAGAGCCAAAATGTAATTGTTTATAAACTATGACAAATTGTGTAATTAAGGCAGTCAGCATTAATATTACAACATTCAAGATGTATGTTGTACATACTATTAACACCCAATACGTTTCCTGTCTTCCCTACCCACACACATCAAACTATTCCTTCCTCTTGGACAGCAGTAATCAGCGCGGTGACGTCACACGCTAACCTGCCTTTCATTCGGGAGCATATTTTGCGGTGAGAGCTGGCGGAGCTGTTGTCACACCGCCACTATCTGCCTTCCCCTGCTCTAGAGACCCTAGTCCCACTTCAGTATCATTTCAACCACTTCGTTTACTCACCGCTAGTTTTGACGTAACCGGTTGAAGGACATTGAACGTCAAGCCCAACACAAAAATCTGCTATTGTTATTCTTGTTCACGCATACATTAAAAAAGAAGCACGACCATGGTTTTAGTGATACAATTTCGTAGCGATAGCAACAGGTTGTCACAAGTTCTAAATCTTAGTATTTCTAACCCATATGATAAATAATCATAACCAAATACATAACTTGAGCTTCTTCAACAACAAGCTATCAATGGTATTTAAAAATATTAACGATAGAAAAACATGAGACAGTTTAGCATTACTAAACCGAAACCTACCATGTGTGTTTACTGTAAAATTGTGGCTACTCCTGGTTACTTGGCTAACTGCTCTTCTGAGAATGGTCATAGGCCCGCTTTCCTATATAGCAAATTATTTTTCCCTCTCTTAATGAAGTGGAATCAACACACAACGGCTATTTTAGATATACTTATTTAATTTATGACATTCGGTACCTCTGTTTTTCTAATTGGCAGATAGCGCTTCGAAAGAACAAGAACACTACTTAGCCAATGAGCTTCTTCAAAGGTGCGATCCAATCTGTGTTGATTCTCCGTGGATAGATTGCATATAACTTCCTACTGCTATCACGTTTGTTATTGTTTTAAGCTTAATATGTAACTTGGAGTCGTGATATTAAGCATTCAATTCATATTTGCCTTGATAACTGAGGGAAACCACAGAAACTACCAGTCCAATATCGGCCCACTGTATTTGAACCCGTCATCTCCTGAACGCGGGGCCCGAGTCATGCCGCTCATTTAAGTATGTTTAATATTCGTTGAATAGATAGTTTACAATAATTGGTTCCGCGAAAACAATTAACCTATTTCTTTTGTTCTATAACATCGACCCCCCCCCCCCCTTTCTCCAGGAGTCGCCACGCGCAATCAGTCAGCGGTGACATCTCACCACCATCAGATTAGATACAATAGATCAACAGTGGTTGTGGGGATACGTTGTGCTCTGTTTCCTCAGCCTTAATTTACAAAACGCATTCAATACAGCAATACGAAACATTCACCGCGTTAGCAAAAACTGTCATAACTACTGTTGTTTACGGAATTAAACGTTTTAGATGTTATCTTTTATATCGGAGAGGGATTTCGATTACTGAATTAGCAATGTTTATAAACACACCATATATTTTCATAAAATTTTGTTTGACAACAGATTTACAGCGTGCTACATCTTACAGGTGAATGAGAATTCACGTACATATGAGAGCTAGGTGAAGTTTACCTCGAAGAAGGAACATTTTAAGGCAGATACATCCGCAACATTTAAGCAAGATACAAAAAAAAATTCAAGTACTTACCTGATCATTCGCCGAGTGGAATGGCTCAGGCGGTTTCGTCTGTGGCCCACATTCGGGAGGCCCGGGTTCGATTCCCGTGGCCAACCTACCAGACCCATGTGTTTTACTGGGGTTTCCCCGGGTCACTAGGCGAATGCTGGATAGGTTAATTACATCCCCCGGATTTCCTGTCCCTCCATTTCATCTCCATTGTCATTTCACATCATCTCCCATCTGGTGGTCTTTTTCAGGGTAGAAGTGTCGGCGGGTGTCTCGGTGGTGTATGGCAGGATGATATGCTCTGAGGAAAACTACTTCCTCCACCGGTAGGTCGGTTGGCGGTCTCCCCTCCTCTGCTTGGACCATTTCGGGACCGCCATTCAGGGGCCTTTGGGGCTCGGACCACCTGCCTGGCACTTTTGTGGGCTCGACTCCTGGGCTCGTTGCCGCACCGCATTAGGGGAGCGTGTCCGTTGTCCTGGCCTGTCGGGGGAAGTATATCCAAGTATGCCGTATGCACTGTCGTCCACCCTCTGTCTCCTTCGCCTCATCCTTCCTCCCGGGAGTGACACCACTTGGGGGCATACGAACAATGGGCTCAGAATGGTCCCTACGTACCGAATCCCCTCAGTAATGAAATCCTGAACCTAATCCTAATCCTATTCCTACCTGATCATTCATTGGAAATAAATTCAAACTGCTATGATTTATTTATCCAATTTAAAGTTTACAATAAGAACAAATTCATTTCTATATTCAAAACATATATATAGGATATATAGGATATATATAGGATATATATAGGATATATATAGGATACTAAAAGCTGCAATACCTTATATTTATTTGAATTTGTGATATACAAGAAAACAAGGACGATGTACATATAGTGTTGTCCCTCCGTTGTGTAGTATAGAACATAGCAGTTCTGTTGCCAGCTGTGGTATTTTCCCGGTTTCGATAGCACCTGTGCGTACCTATGGGCCAGGTATTCTTCCATTATTCATTCCAGTGAACTGTTAGATCTTAAGGTCAAGATTCGCATTTTTCAATCCCCATGTTATTTACCACTACCTCACTACCACGTCATGCCTTCGGGAGAAATGATCCTACTGGTATATAATTGCAGCATTAGGTCATGTCAGCAAAAGAGTTTCAGCTATCCAGCGCCTAGTAACAATTTAATGATTTAATGACTATACCAAAGATCAAGATGTACAAGAAACAAGGATCTCTTAGAACTATAGAAAAATAAAAACTTTACAAAGTAAATATAAAGAAAAATTTACAGTAGTCCTGTAGTGTACTTCAATAAAACTTGTGTAATTAGCTATGACGCAGCGCTCTCCTCAGCTGGCTGACGCGTACCAAACACTACCATTAGATAAAATGTCTCTACGTTTTGGCTCTACTGCATGGCAAAGCGAGAAGGCGTATCGGAAAAAAATTCGCAACACAGAGATGTTTACCTCAGCTTATCGCACATACGCGGTGAGTCCAGTGTATGTATACTCTGTTCAGGTGCAATCATGTCTTCTGGACAGCAATGTGTCATATATTGACACTTCATAGAGACACACACAGTTTCAACTGGTTCTATTTGTGTATCGTAACTTACTGTACATCAACTTACTAATATTTCACTCTTCTAATCGACCAGATAAGACCTGATAAGAGATGGTTACAGCGCTGGTCACTTGAAAGTCAATACGCCTCAACGCTCTGTAGAGTAATACTTTATTTAGGGATAAACAAGGTACAGGTCCCGGGATCGGCTGAACTGGGATCAATGAACTGACTCATGGGTGACAATTTAAGCTTTAATATAACCTCTAAAAATTTTACAGAAATAATCTGTAAGCAAACAGTGTGTACCCAAAATAGGGTACAACGGTGGCGCATGAGCATCACAATCACGAACAAGAATAAATTTATAGTATTACATGAATTATTGACATGAAACAACATTCTTAAAATGCAACTGAGAACAAAAGGTTCACCATTAAACAACGTAGTTATAAGGAGGCACTAGCTAGTAAGGCCACAGTAAGCGCACACAATTAGAACACCAAAGCACGCCCAGTATGCCATAAATAAGGCTTTACCAAATCCAAAACAAATCACCAAATCACTTACATGATCACGTTCAAAAAAGAACTTTCAATATACAGATCATATTTGGGTAAAGCAAACAGCTAGTAACGAAGCTAACTAGCACCCACCGCATCAAACCCACAGACTTAGAACAAAAGATAAAATTTAAAACGAATTCTCGCCCCAAAGCTTACTAAATGAGCAAAATAAATATAGCAAAAGCTAAACAAGACACGATCAATGAAGACCCAGAAGGGCAAAAATTTAGATCAAAACTAAAAAGCATAGCGGAAACACTCACCCAAGTTATTTTAACGCCGAAGCCACCACACATACTACTTTCTCGACTCGAAGCGGTGCTCACCTGAAGACGGATCGGAGAACCCCAGTGCTCAGAAAATGAAGCGACGGTGGCCCGAAGCGGGAGGAGTAGGAAACTCAAGTGCTGAGGCAATCAGCACATTACTCAGTATTTAAGTGAAGGAGTCAGGGGAAAGAAGCTCAAAACTTTGTGCTGAAGTTTGATACTCGAAGAGTAAAATGATAAGGAGATTTTTAAATAAAGGTCCCTATGTATTTGTGGGTGCGTGTGAGTGGGTGTGTGAATAGCGCAACTCTATAAGAAATGGCCGGTTAAATGATAACTTGGTATCTATGTTCAACATCCTCCAAAAAGAGTTTCACAAACCGTCTTTGCATCCAGATTACCATTTACAGGAGAAATTGTTATTTTATCAGAAATTGTTTAACAAGTTCGGTTAAAACATGTTCACGATAGTTTCTTGACAAATAAAATACTTATCTTGAATTCTCCGGGAATAGCTTCTGAAGTACTGTTCAATCTGTACTACTTCTGTACAACGGCGGCAGACTAAATCTTAGTAAACAGAAAATGAAAGCTTCATTAAAACACGAAATATAGCAAATACAATTTTAGCACTGTTAGCCACTTCAGACACTTCCCGTAGGGGAGGGGATCCATCCCCTTCAGCTGACGTGGTGCGGGCGCTGCGGACCCTTAGCACTCGTCGTACCTCTGACGTTACTAGAGGAATCTTGAACCGAACATTCGAGCCCCTCCCTTTGGGAGTTGTTCAGATTGGATTGGTCTCGAGGGGCAGTGATTCCCGACACCTGTGGGTGATCGGCTACGTCTCCGGACGGGGTTGAGAGAAGCCATTAATATTCCCGCGTACTAGCCTTCAGAGCTAGTAGAAGGCGTGCCAGATCGCCAGGCGGCCCCACCGAGGTCATATCGGTAGCCTTCCCATTTTGGTGATGGCGCGAGTAAGTGGCGTATCCACTTCCATCCCATCTTGTGTCCTTGGACAAGATGGGGGGCTTGTTAGTAACCCAGGTCTTTCCCTATGGAAAGCCCCACGGAGGATGCCGGGCGCCCTTTGGCACAGCTCGGATATCCCTTGATTAAAGAGGCCCGGATCTTGGTCCTACGGGTCCAGGACTAATGGGAGTAGAACCTTTGGACTCAACTTCAGAGACACTCCTTGTCATTTGTTTGAATTTTTGCATTTCCAGTACTTGCTTTTCCCAAATAAGTAGTCATTACTTTTCATCTTCCTTGTCATGCACTCATAAATGATAAACTTGTAGTGAAAACAAAAGGAAAAATATAACGTAAAGATCTTATATCAGTAATTAATTACTATAAACCACAACATTTCGTGTATTAGTTGGCAGTGTCTATATTTTGTTTATATAGCTTTGTGAACAGTGTAAATAAATAGAGATAATTTTGAGCGAACTGAAGAAGTGATTGCTGCAATACCAGCAATTCTCTTTTATGTAAGTAGTATTCTGTTTGTATTTTATAAACTATGTCCTTTGTAGTTTAAATACATGTATGATGTTTAGAATTAAATTGTTGTGTGTTGCATGCAAAACTGCAGACTGCATGGAAGCGGAGAAGCCATCTAGAAATTAAATTAGCTGAAACCATTAACGAATTTTCAACAGATTATCAATCAACTAAATCTTGTTTTACGTTACATAGAATGAGTTTTTCATTTGAAAGGCTTCAGAGATACATTATCGTTTTTAGTAATACGGCCGCAGATGAGTAAATATGTACTGAAATTCCTGCTTTGGCATTTTGTCTAGTAAGAGTATTCAGATATTTAAGAAATTAATTTTATTGTTTGGGTATTACTTTACATTCGATCAGGAACTGTTAAAATCTGCGTTATAATTGCTTGGGTGTTACCACAATGTGCCTGTTTAAATAATGAGATCAGCCACGTATGCACCATAAGAACTGTATAAGCATTTGTATGCTCTACATAATGATCTAAATAGATGTGCATTTACGAATGTCTCATAAGTATTTTTTTTCCTCTGGGCAACCTGTTTCAATGACTCTCCGCTGTTTTTTTAACGATGCTCAATTGAGTCCGGGGTCCATGGAGCTTAGAGTTACCCGACATTCATCTTTCAGGATAAGGGGAAACCCCGGAAGAAGCCTTATCTAGGTAACTCGCCCTGACCGAGATTCAAACTCGGGACCTCTTGAACGTGAGGCAGACATGCTACCATCTACGCTACCGAGGCGGGCTCTCCCGGTGTATGTTTCTTATCTATGACGTTTGGATGCCGGGAAAAGGACGGTCGCAAGCTGCATAGGGAACGGCGGGCGGTACGAACTTCCTAGCCCTGCTCACTACTAAGTGAGAACCCGGGTTTCGGCCTTCCAATGCCGCAAGTAGAGACTTTTCTCGATAGGCGACTAGTCTGTGTACACTCAGCCTCATCAGGTCCCTGAAAGGCCAATTTACGAGTTATAATTCACAAGTAGCGGCCCCTGGTTGCGAAGACAGGATAAACCGGTGATAGGGACCGGGGCGTTAAACACGTCCATCTTTCAGTACTGCACCACATTCATAACGCCTGTGTTGGGCGGAGGTGGGATCACCGCGTCGGAGCAGTACCTACATCTATTTCTGGGTTCGTTAGTTTACTTTAATATTTATATAAATACAAACTTTTTAATGAATATACATTTTAACTTTCTAATACAATCACAAGGCCGCTTCAAATGACTGTTCACGGATCTTGATTGTTGCTGATTAGTCGAGTTTTTTAAATCCATGTAAGTAAATCTTCAGACATCAGCAACTCCTAAAACTGAATAGCGAATCTCGAGCGGTTACTATATGAAAAGTATAATTTCTTCTTTTTATGCTCCATCTTTAAGTTTCACTTCTCTTTATTTGCTTACTTTTTGTAAATGTAATGCTTTTTATGATATGTATCAGGTGGTGAAATAATAAAATAGCTCAACGTGGCCCTAAAATTCCTCTCCATAATAATGGAAAAATTCTAAGAAATAAATGTAAAGATAAAAACATTACAATATCTATTAGAACTTGGAATCGAGCTCATCGTAATACACATCACACATAAAGAATGTTTTGATTGACGCTCTGAGAAATTGCCAGAATCATTGCCGTATACGTTGACCAGAGATGGGGACGCAAGTAAAGAGAGAATGGGGAAACGAGATGAGGCAAGTAAGTGAGAGAACCAGGCACCTTAACGTAGTTCCTTGAAGTAATAGCCCAAAGCGAGCCTGAGACTGCCAACCCGATTGCCGACCTCACGCCCACATGCGCAAGGTAGAGCTGGACGATCATCCAACTGATATGGGGAGGAGATGTGGTCAGTATCTGGCACCCTCAGTCAGAAAGATGGCTTTCTATACCAGGGTTCCTTTGGATGCTGCGTGGTCACCGATCCTATACCTTGGACTTAAAATTCATCCCCAATGGGTGGAATTGATCCCGGGTGTCTTCCGTGCGCAGAGGACCAAAGCACAGCGCTCTATTGTATGATTCAAATGGAAAGAGTTCTCGCCTGTAGCCAATCAGATGCGTTAGAGCCTTCACCGTTGCCATCTCGTTATCCTCACTCTTTTTATATTTCCCTCTCTCTCTCTCTCTCTCTCTCTCTCTCTCTCTCTCTCTCTCTCTCTCTCTCTCTCTCTCTCTCTCTCTCTCTCTCTCTCTCTCTCTCTCTCTCTCTCTCTCTCTCTCTCGCACACTTATGGCGCTAGAAGTAAGGGAACGGAAATTGAATTTTCCAAAGTTTTATAATAATGCAGTTGTTTAAATCGCAATTGCAACATAAATATTCCTATATTACGCAAATGTTTTAAATATTTAGTTTAAACTTGATTATAGTTTATGAATTACTTATTTTTCTAATCCAACGAAAATACCAGCGGTGCATCCGTATAGCTGTGAATGTTACGTTAAGGGATAATTCGTCATTGCATTGTCTTCAACGTCTGAGTACTGCAAATTTATGATCATAGATTCCAAAATCTCGTTACGTGCTATTTCTTTACAAAAGTCATCTTCTTGTTGTTTATCTAATGTCTCACGCAGTTTTCCCAGTCTTGTTATGTTCCTTGTCAATTTCTTCATGAATACGTCATTCAACGTCAGTCAGTTTAAAAATATTATTTCTGTTTGCAACATAATTTGAGCCCACATTAACTCTATTGGATTGTTCTAGCAGTAGGAAGGGGGAAGGTGGATCGAGTCTCATTAATCCAGCTGATACACTTTTTCATTGTAGAGTAACTGAATAATGCTGCTTCGAAGTCTAGAGTTAATAGAGATTACGAACCATTCATAAACAAAGATATAATGTGACCAGACACGTTCTGCAAGACTAGCAGGAAGTTTATCGTTTTCTCTCATCGAATTTAACAAACACCTTGGCTTATTCAAAGTACATATCTCTTTTACCACGTCATGTCAAATGTTTATGTTTCAGTTCTGAGTAATTTCAAATATACGTTCACGCATACATGCCAACCAATAATAATGTTCATTACAGTGCTTACGTCTAATGCATTGTTATAATGGTATCTAATTTATTTATATCAGGTAAACTATTGAGCTAAAAATATGGGGTTTTTAAGGTTATGTTAAATACATTACTCTCTCCTTTCACATGCATAAGTTTTTGCAAAATCTGAATTTTTGTCTTAGCACAAATAGTATTTATTAGAGATTGATTAGCTTGCCGCTCGTCACACACCACTTAGGGAGAATGCAATACGACAACACCGCAGGACTCCAAATGGCCTCTCACCTAGAAGCGCTCAAGGACAAACACCTTCCCATTTGAAACACATAATAGCCTACTACGCCACGGCTCAGGAATACAAGGCACTTTAGTTTAAACATATACCTGAACATTATCGTCATTTTAAGCGATAACATTTTTAACTAAATATGTTTTCTTTTCTCCATCTCTCGGGTTATTCGCATTCACTTAATAAATATTAATTAAAAATGGTATAAATACATTTTATAGTCAACATTGCTAAAAAAAGAGGAGGATCAATGAATTGGAACAATCACTATTCAGCAATCTGTACTCGCCACCTCCAACAGAAATGAAAGAAGCAAAATCCCACAGACTCCCGAGAAGGTCGCTAAAAATTCCAGCACGATGACGCAACCTACTTCAGGAACTGCCTAGAGAGACCAATGAACGACAAACTCAGTAAGGTGGCAGGGCGAGGGAAAAGAAAAAGGATACCCAAACTGACCAGAGAAAACGAGGAAAAATCTAAAATTAGGCCCAATATTCAATGGGCATTGAACTCGAAGTCCCTTGATGGGAGCCTCGCACCTTACTGTGATACCAAGTTGCTTGTAACTATACAACTAATGTGTCTTCGACATTAAAATACCAGGGTGGGTCAAAAAGTAATGCCTCCTATTTTTTCCCTTAAATAAGTATGTTATGTACATTTTAATTTGGCGCAATTCCTCAAACTTTCTTCTCCAATCCCCTGCAGTAGTAACTTCCTAAGTCAACAGGTAGCAGCACTGCATCCTCTTGCAAAATGGTTGACATCGACATTCGTATTAGACAGCGTTTTGTGTTTGAATTTTTGACTGCGGAAGGTGAAACGCCAATTTGCATTTACGAAAGGCTTAAAAATGTTTATGGTGATGCAACAGGGGACGTCAGCGCTGTTAGACGATGGATTCCTCGCTGTAACGAAGCTGAAGGGCAAACACCATTGGCAGATGAAAAGCGAAGCGGCAGACCGGTGACTGCAGTGACTCCATGCAACATTCAGCGAGTTGATGACATCATTCGTGGTGATCGCCGGGTAACAATAGGTGAATTGTGTCGTATTACCTCCCTCAGTAAAGGCAGTGTGATGGCGATTATTCAACAACTGGGTTACCCAAAAGTTCGTTCACGTTGGGTACCAAGAATGTTAAGCACCCAAAACAAAGAAACAAGGAAAACAATAGCCTCCGAACACTTACAGCGCTTCAATTTGTAGGGAGAGGAGTTTCTGGAAAAAATTGTAACTGGAGACGAAACGTGGGTTCATTTTTTGAAACTGAATCAAAGAGGCAGTCAATGGAATTGCATCACATAACGACACCGAAGAAAAAAGAAATTCAAAGCTCAGCGGTCGGCAGGGAAAAATATGGCGACAGTTGTTTGAGATGCAGAGGATGTGTTTATGATTGATTTTTTGGAGCAGGGATGCACAATAAATTCTGTCCAATACGACAGAACTCTCAAAGAGCTGAACGCACGTCTTCGCCGAGTTCGCCCAACAAAAACTATGGCGAATGTTCTTCTTTTGCTTGACAATACAAGACCACACACCAGCCTTTACACCACTGCAGAAATTGAGAAATTGGGATGGCAAGTCTTACCTAACCCCCCATACAGCCCTGACCTGGCACCGTCAGACTTCCATCTGTTCGAGCAACTAAAGGAAGCTCATCGTGGGATTCATTTTGAAGACGAGGAGGCTGTGAAAACGTCCGTGCTTAGGAAACAGGACCGAGTGTTTTACCACACTGGAATACATGCCCTAGCTAAAAGGTGGAACAAAACTGTGGAAAAGGGCGGAGGTTATATTGAATAGTGACAAATTAATCGTCAATGTTGTAGATTTCAACATAAAACAATGATTTAGAAAACCTTTTAAGAATTAACTCTAAAGCACTGTATTTATTCGTTATAATACAGAAACAATTTCCTGATATACATGAATATTTGAAATCCTCAATCTCTCACTAAAAACATTACAAATTCTGGAAATGATATTTAGGCTTTAAGTACGTACCATCCTCGCGTTCTTTGGAACTGAAGATCCAGCTTCTGTCCACTGATTCTGACTGCTGCTTGCATTCGGTTGTGTAGTGGTGAATCCATGTTCGTCCATTGTGACGTATTGGCTCAAAAGATCACTTCTGTACTTCTGAAAATGCGCCAAGCACTTTCCACAAAGTATTCTGCGAATGCGTTTGTTATCCACAGTGAGGATATGCGGCACCCATCTTGCGCAAAGATTTTCCAAGTTTAATTCCTGATGCAAAATGTGAACAATACGCTCCTTTAAAATTCCAAGAGCATTAACAGTTTTTGGACGTCCTTCGCGTGGATCATCCGGACGCTTTCACGGCCACGTGTAAAATCGTCCGTCCATTTGTTCACAGTGGAAACTGAAGTTGAAGATTCATCATACACATTTACAATCCGCAAATGAAATTTCTGTAGGTGTTAAACCTTCTTTTGCGAAGAATTTTATCACAGTATGATACTCGAATTCCTCTATTTTCAAAACAATGAACATTTTCACTGCTTGAAGCAACTGCCTACAGTCATCTTATTACCTGGAGTGACTTATAATTCTACATAGGGTCTATTAATATGTGTAGCAACTAAGGAAAAAATCATGCAAAGAGTGCCGCGATCTCTGGGTGAAGCCGAGTACTTTTCAAACCACCCTCGTATATTTTAGCTGCAGAAAACACATATGATCCAGTCATCTAGACCAGGTTGCCGTGGTAAACAGGAATGAATATAATAGTTCCTCCATGGCTGTGGCAGTTATCTTCTGCCATGTCGCAAGTAAAACGTCAAGTTGTCAAGTCCATATCTCTTAAATCTTTACGCCAGTATCCCAATCTAGGGACTGCTTTTTGTCATTTTACTCGTTTTATACCACCCATTAAAGTCAACTTGGTTCAATAATTTCAAATGTGTACATTATATGCAAATTTAATTTTTTTCCAGTAGTTATTTAATATTGTGACTTTTTGGGTTCCTAGGATTAAAAGTTCAAGTTGCAGAAATTCCAAAAGTTCTTTATTTCCTTAGAAATATCTCACAGTAACAGTATTACGTCACATACACAATCACAATCTACCAAGGACGATAACCACAACAACAGCGTTCTGACTACACCTGTTTACATCAGCTCTCGTTACAACACTTTACAACTGTTTACTCTTGTTTTCGACTGACTCTTGGCGAGTCGTTGCTTCCTTAAATACCTCACTGATAATTCGAGACCGTTCTGTAGCAATCACTGGATATTTCTGGAATAAACAGGACATGGAATGTTCTGTTACTAGAGGAATCCTGAAACTTCCAGAAGCGTAACTTAATCTATGCCGGCAAGTCCTTTATCTCCACTATTTTTATTTGCCGGCTCTTTGTGCACACAAGCCGCGCTATTATAGATAATGGGTTCGCAACAATATTTTAATGGTTCTAACTTTTTAAATAAACACCTTCTTTCAACATCGTAGCTTTGTACTCATTATTCATTGTACAAATGGCAATGGAGTAGTGAAGAGAATGCTTGTGAGCTCTGTCAATGTCGTGAAATATTTTAAGTATATTGGTGTAGTGCAGTAATTTGTTATTGACATCTAAAACTGTGAGTACTGAGGTATGTATATATAAAGTTCTGGTATGTACGCCAGAATAAAATATACTGGTGACTATTTTTGCAAAGTTTGGTTATTAGAGATAATATTTATCCTACTCAATATTGCCAACCCAACTGTAGCCGGTCATCACTCTCGAGAATCTGCTAATCGATTATTCTGACATCATGAGTGTATGTAACGACTATACGTGAGCAGCAACAAAACAAGGCATTACAGCTAAGACTGAGTGTGCAGACTGCAACAACTGGTACCACAGAAATTGTGTTCAAATTAAAGCAACTGTCATTGAATTTACGAAATTACAAAACCAGTCTTGGCGTCGTACCAACTGCTCTTAGTATCAGAGGGAAGGTTTACGAAAAGATGATCCAGTATCATCAGTATCAGTTAATCTTATCAGTTAAAGAGGAACTGATTCAGTTAAAGAAATTGAATGTAAATAATTAGAGAGGAACTAGGAAAATTCCTTGATCTTGCTCATGAAAAAATGGATGATAATAGCAAGGCAATCAAGCAACAATCTGAAAACAAAAATGCATTCCTGTTTAAAACAGACGCTACAAGGAAGAAAATCCTATGCTTGGGAAGCAGTTAAATGCAGCAAATTTGAAACTGTTAGCCAATACAGCAGACGCAATGCAGTGGAAATATATAAGTTCCAGAATTTGGGAATGTTTACAAAGTAGTGAAGGGAAGGACGTGCGTTGGAAAAGGAGATTAATACACATATGATCAACATATGCCATAGATTAAGAAGACCACCTACCAAACTTCAGGAGACATCGTCCGGCGAGCAGATATACACTTACTCATGCCGCGAGGGAAGAAAGAGAACAATGAATCACTCAATACTTCTTTTCTGGGTTTAAATATTAGTGATATTATATATACATATATAATTAAAAATGAATCTCTGGAAAATCGTAGTGAACTATGACGTGTTTAAAATGGGAAGTGTTCTGGAGTCCAGCTAATCAGATGCCGTATCACGCTCAGCGTTGCCAGCTTGTTACCCCACTCCTTTTATATTTCCCTCTCTCTCTCGCACACTCACACAACATGCAGGTCTGCTTGGCTCAGACGTAACGGTGAACAAATTACCTATATTTTACAAACTTTTACAATGATGCAGTTGCTAAAATTAAAATTGGAAAAAAGCAATTTTTGCAAATTATGTATACTTTAAAATGCCATAATTGTAATTATAAGATTATGAATTACCTATTTTTATAATTCAATGGAATTGCCAGTAGCTCGTCCATATCGCTGCCAATGTCACTTCCGTTAAGAGACAATTCGTCATTGTCACTGTCTTCATCGTCTGAGTGTTGCAAATTTAAGATTATAGGTTCCAAAATCTCGTCACGTGCTATTTATTTCTTAAAATCATCTTCTTGAAGGATTTCTGCTTGCCTTACGCAGTTTTTCCAGTCCTATTGTGTTACGTTGTCAATTTCTTTGTGAACAAGTCATTTAACGCCCGTCAGCTTAAAATATTATTTATTTTTGCAATCTCCCTTTTTATTTGAGCCCACACCAACTCAATTGGATTATATTGGCAGTGGTAAGTTGAGACGCATATTACCTCATGTCCCGTTTCAATTGCAAGTTGATCCCGCTGATACACTTTTTCCGTGCTTTTAAACGGAAGTACTCCTTGCAATAACTCATTTTTAATTTCTGTTTCCGAAAACTTTTTGAAGAACCTGTACACCTTAAAAATAATACTTGGAGCCTGACTTCGCAATACCTGCCTTTTTGACTCACCACTAAATTCACCGTGAGAAGCCATTGCACTGTTTAACTCTTACTCTAATGTTGTGTAAAGAACAAGAAATAATATTGATCTGAACTCTCCAGAGTAAATATACACACCTTATTCAGCATTCAGTCATAAACTTAAGCATACAGCATTCCACAGGCTAACAGGAAATGAAGTGTTTTTTTTTTTTCTCAAATTTAACATCTTGACTTGTTCACATTAATTCTTTTATCACGTCATGTCAGTAGTTTAAATTTGAGTTCTGAGTAATTAAAAGTATATGTAAGTACATACATACACACCAACCACTTTGAACTCTAGAGTAAATAGAGATTACGAACCATTCATAACCAAAGATATGATGTGACCAGACATGTTCTGCCAGGGCAGCAGGAAATATATTGTTTTCTCTCGCTCGAATTATATTATTTAAAGTAATTCTTTTACCACGTCATGTCAAACATTTACGTTTCAGTTCTGAGTAATTACAAAAGTACGTACACGCATACATGCCAAATTCATACAGTGCTTACGTCGCGATTTATTGTTATAATACAGGTAATAGTGGTTTGTTTACTTATTTGTATTAGAAAAGCTATTTGAGCTAAAAATATGGCGTTTTCATGGTTATGTTAGATACATTACTCTTTACCTTCCACATGGATCAGTTTTGGCAACATCTGAATTTTTGTCTTAGCGCCGGTAGTATTTCATACAGATTGATTAGGTTGGCGCTCGTCACACACCACTTAGGGGAATTCAGTATGACAACACCGCAGAACCCCGATTGGTTGCTCACCTAGTAGCGCTCAAGGACAAATACTTTTCCATTTGAAAGACATAATAGCGTAAATGAATCAATATTGTCGCGAACGCATTGTTTTGGCGAAGCGGCACGATGGACGAGCTCAAAGGGATGGACAGTACAGTGCGGAAATAAAAGCTTACCGAAACGGGGGGGGGGGACGGATTTCTGGAGAGTTCGTCTTTCTTCTAACGCCGTCCTGATTGTTTGAGAACATTCCACGAATTTCTGGAATAATGAGTAAGCTATAAAAGGAGCCGGCGACCCGCCACTGTCAGACAGTTGTTAATTAAATTCGCCTGCGTGAACAGCTGTGTGAGCTGTGTTGTGGTCGTTGACCTTGCAAGTTGTATTGTGTATGTGACGTAACTCCAGACTGTAAAGGCTGACAAAGTGTGTTTCTACGGAAATAACGAGCAAAATTTTAGTGTTTGTAACCTGGACCTTTATATTCACGAACCCACAAAGTCACAATACTAGTTTATTATCCTTAATGTTTGTTATTAAAATTTTAGAGGTACACAAGTACTCATATTCATTGTTATGACATAATACTGTTTACCGAAACATTGTTGTCACAAACAGCTAATAATTCGGTACTATTTTGTAGCAATTATATCGTACATAGGGAAAGAGAGGTAAATTAAGAGAGGAGGTTAACTTTTAATTGCTGTTCGGAGTGATTTATACACTGGTAAATTTAACATTGTGCAAGATAATTACTAAGCAATTGCCTTAAAGTGTCTATTACAGGGAAAATCATAATTATCTAGTAATTTATTACTTCCCATCTAACAGTTATTTTTAATTTTATAGTTGTGTATACTTGTAATGTTCTAATAACAAGTTACTCACCCATGGTGACAAATTTCAAACCATAATTTCTTGAACGTGGTTCTCATGAAAGGGCATTGACCAACACTTTGTCTGTACTCAATATGCGTTCAGTTAATAATGTTCAAAATTGCAAAAATGGAATTCTTGAACAAATATACATATGTTAGTGTGTGTAGAGAATGTATACCACTTATTTCCAAGACAAACATCACCCTTTTCTTAAACTAAACTAAATGTGACCTTATTATCCCATGCCTTCTGTAGTTTATAATTTCAAGAAACCAAATTATAATAATATGTATATGAAATTGAGGCATGTTAGTTGGGAAAATTTTTCACATCAAGTTGGTTGATGCTCTAACGAGCTTTTATGAAAATATTAAATCGGTATTTGTCAACACTGTACCACTTAATGCCATACAGATGCCGTGCCGTGGCTGAGTGCTTAGACCTCTCGGCTCTCACCAAGGCGGCACGGGTTCGATACCAGGCGACCACAAAGTAAGATTTGTGGTGGAGAACATGGTGCTGGGGCAGGTTTTCTCCGGAATCTCCGGTTTTCCCTGCCATCTCATTCCACCGATACTCCATCTATATCTCATATATCATCGGTGTCACAGCCTGCGGTGCCGTATGTAGTAAAAGCGCGCGTTAAACACTACACATTTATTTTCATTTAATACGAAACACAAAGCAAACCATATTGTGACGATCTAACCTTGGTCAGCTCGTATATACCACTGAATCCTTCAAATTGTTAGGAGCATGGAGAGGGTTCCACCTACTGGAAACAAACAGATAAATTACCTTAAGAACGTAACATCTGTGCGAACAAAACATACAAGGAAATATATGTTAAGCTTTCTACTTGAACTTTAAAACTTACCTCTTGTTTCACAATTCAGCAATTCAGCATAACATACTACTTAACCAACAAAATCTCTTTGCATACAACTTTTTATTACTTTTTCCTTTTCACTTTTACTACAACTTCAATGATTAGGAGAAGAAAAGCATTACATTAACACAACTAACTTACACGTAAAACACGTGGTGAGGCATTTTCAGAAACTGTTTAATAAGACACAAAGCAAAAAGTTTATTACTGACAGTTTTTTTTTCTGAAACATGTGTTTTAAATTTACCTTCAATCAAAATTATTAATTTCTCTGCTTTGCCTTGTAAAGTTGTGTTTTGTTATACGTTTTGCTGCTTCATTATTTCTTAAATTTGGGATGGTAATAACATGTATTTATTTTTCCTGTCTTATATTTTGGTATAATGTTATTTGAGAAAGTTTCTTTAGTCCGTCACAAATAATGGGAATAAATTAAAAAGAAGTAAACTTGGGGATTACTGTTAGGTTTTCTTGAGATGTTATATTGTGTTTGGATAATTCAGGATTTTCTGTGCAGTGGGGTTGCGCAGTGGCTGCTAGTGTTTGTTATAGTAATTTCTGCTAGGCATCATTAAACATTTTTGCTTTCTTTTGTTTAGTATTTTGTTTAACAAAGAATTACGAGGGACAGATGTCACAAGTGACTGTTTTAATTAATACAAATAATAGTTCATGTTACTTCTGTGGTATGTGACGTCACTCCCCCACTCCTCTACCCTCTGGCATAAGTGAGTTTGAAGTGTGAGTGTCTTTCTCTTTGTGTGCAGGTCTTTGACCTGGCAGGGCGGAATGTCCTGGCTAAGTGAGGTATGTGGTCCGAGAAACCATTTTTTGTAATTATTTAGTTTAGTAAATATTCTTAGAGAGTGAATTGTGGTTTTAGTTAGTGTTACTCATACCTTTTGTAACCTGATAGAAAACCCCAACCTCTCGCAAAGCATGTATTTCCTACTTTGAGCAATTCTCCCGTGTTCTATCTGACCATGTGCTCTTTATCCATTACGATGCATGGTTAGGTCGTCTAAATATATGGTTTTCTAAGTATACTAAACTGACATACAAGGAATATTTTCGAAAAAGAATTAGATATTCTTCTGCGAGTAAGCAAAAAACGTGGAACTGAGGAAAGAAACTAAAATTATGTTTAATGCAACATATAAATTCTTTATTAGAAATACTGAAGAACAAGTAAAGGCCAAACCTAAATATTTTTGGAGCTACATTAACAGTAAAAAACTTAAAAACAATAACATGACCAACAATATGACTGTGAATGATGTCTGTTTAGTTCATGACAAAAAGGCTGTAGATGCATTTGCTGCTTTCTTTAAATATGTGTCTTCTGACATAACTCCTTCATATGATATTCCTAAATATGAAAGTCTGCAACATTTCCTTTTGGTCGCCCATTACTTTACAGCAACCTCAAAGAATTTGCAAATCATATCCATTGTTTATTTTGTTGTTGTTGTCGTTTGACGTTTGTTTCATTAGTGCTGGGCTTCTTCTCTAGTCGTTTCCACGGCTGCTCATCTGCTATTATTTGGGTAAGGTATGATGGGTATGGAGATCTCAGGGCAATGTGTTGTGAGACAAAAAAGTAGATTGTTGACTAATTGCAGTTTATTAACACATATGTACTATTTATTTGTGAGGGCTGTTCAATAAAGAATGATCATAATTTTCTTACGGTCATATTTTTTCGCAATCAAATTCAATCTTATTATATTCTGTTAGCTTAATGTGAAACAAATATGCTGCAGTAGTTTCATTGTTGGTACTCCTGGTTTCCGCCTGTGAGAACCAGGCGAGTTCAGACATGTTCAGTATCGCCTACCGCTGCAATGGAGGTAACATGCAGTTAAAGTTGATGTTAGAGGAAGATCCGTAGTTTCTTTCAAACGTAATCACTACTGAGGTAACTTGGCTACATCATTTTGATCCTGAGCGCAAACAGCAAAGCTCAGTGTGGAAATCTCCTTCGTCACCAACCCCCAAAAAAGCAAAAGTGGTTGCTTCGATATTCATGTAATGGTTTATCAGCATGTTGTACCTGCACACATATCAGTAACTGGACAATACTACAGGGAGGTTCTGAAAACATTACAAGTCCATATCAGGCTCAAAAGACCACATTTCCGTGAAACAGGCTGGATGCTGCACCACGATAATGCGCGGCCGCATATTGCCAATGTTTTTCTGAATATCTTGCAAAAATCAACGTGAAGTGCATCCCTCACCCTCCCTATAGTCCGGATTTAGCCCCATGTGATTTTTTTCTATGCCCTAATTTGGGAAAACGCCTTCGTGGGAGGCATTATCCATCATCAGAAGCAGTGGTGAAGGCTGCGGAGGCGATTTTGAAGGATCTCTCAAAAATGGTTTCCAGCATATTTTTAAGACTGGCAGAAACGCTGAGACAAGTGCATCGCATTCAGGGGAGTCTATTTTGAGGAGGACCATCAAAATAATGATGATTAAAGGTACGTTGTCAAAAAAAAATTGTGATCATTCTTTATTGAACAGCCCTCGTATATTCTCCACCGATGAGAATGGTTCCACTAAACACCACCTTGAATTTGTACTTGTCAGACCCATACGTTTGCACCCCTCCAATTCCTCTGTTAGGCTGGTACTGACGCTTTTTCTCCCTGTTGTACCTACATATGTATCTTTGAAAGGGATGAGTGCTATGACATCTCTAAGCCTTCGCACCGTTAAATTCCTTTAGGTTTGTCTTTCGAAAAATCTACGGAGCATTTTTTGCAAGGAGTGGAAACATTCTTTCGGTGAAACATTTCTCAACTCAAATGTTACAGTGTTTTACATTCACTTATTACATTTAAAAATGTGTAACCCTTTCTCCTTTATACAATTATTATTTATATTACACTTCCATATTCACTGAGGTACTTATAAATAATGCCTCAAGACTCGGGGTCTCATATTCTATATTTATAAACTCTATTTCTGAAAAAGAGATTAAGCTTGCAATTAATAAGTTAAAGCCTAAAGGCTTTACAATTTCCATATAATGAACGTTACTTGAATTTAAAAAAATAGTTAATTATATTTTCCAACTAAAAGTAGGAGTATGTGGAAACATGGTTAAAATTGTTGATCGAGTACTCTGCTCCTACTGCCGACACAATGATCAATTCCAACCTCTATGAAGTCATTTAAGTAACGTTGGCTGTGCATCGAATTTAGATGTTTTCTGCTTCAGGGCAGGACACCGAAAACTTCCAGGGAAAAATGAGGTTATTATTCACTCCACCGTATACAAACATTACCTCGAATTCTACATTTCCAGGTAATTACGATTCCATTTGGTATGTTTAAAGGTCCGAATAGCTGACATGCTATGACTTATGCCATGGCAAGATAACGAACTCACATGGAATTGTTACTAATATTAAAACAGTTTTAAGGTTTGCGTACACAATGTGTGTGTGGTATAAATGGCACGTTTTAATTATGACGCAGTGTCATACTGCAGTGATATTTCTGCGACAATGCAGTGCTTTGCTTGAAATTAAAACAACCATTCCAGAGGTTATGGTACATATTTGTAACATTTCACACCGTTATTTTGTGTTGAATTTAACTATGTCATGCTAAAAGTTGATAAACATTTTAAAAAGCATAATTAGTAATATGACTTTACGCTTCACAGCAATATACTTAAAGAACACTTATTTACATTTGTGTATAGGTTTAGTCAACGGGGAAGTGTACGATTTTATGTAATTGTTAATATACTCGCTTTAAAGTGGATGAGCTTCATGACAGTACGCATATATAATTGCCGGTTCAGAAAAGGAATCTACGTAATATGACCAGGAGAATTTTGGAATCACTTTCGCCAACGGTTGCTCCATTTCTTTTTTACATCATCACCAATCTACAGATCGACTAAAGATTTTTGTCTCATATAGGAATTACAATTTCACATGCAAGAATTTTATAAATAATGCATTATTTTAGTAATACCTTTTAAAGCACTGTCAGAAAGAGTTTTACGTTTTATATTTCAGTTCATAAGGCTTAGTTCACTTTAGTGTCCGAACTTCATCATTCATAATACGCACAGCTTCCATTTCAGGATTTAAGTGGACTTGAAGAAGTTGATGGAGTTTTATGACACAATTTTCTATCCCTTCATAACTCTAAAGTTATTTTCAAATATGTTTATGAGCGCCATAAAGACTCGAGCTAGTGAAATTCTAAGTACTAACGCTTAGAGTTTGTGTGACAGTATGTGTGACACATCAAGAAACCTAGGTAAACAAAATTGAACTGCCGTGCGTGTCTAATGTGTCTAAATAATCATTAGTTACAGATGGCTTTGGCCATAATTATAATATTTAACATCAAATTTGCATTTAAAATTATTCGAAAACATTATAATTAGTTTAAAATATCTGAACTTGCATTCGGGACGTAAAATTCAAATAAGATTTGAAAAAAAATTCTCTGTTCACCATTTGCTTGTTAACAAGCTTCGCGACATTTTAGCCAATTCTGATATATCCTGGCAAGATCCCTGGATTGCTTCCAATTGCCTCAGCTGGTAAGAAAATGCGCTGATGCAGCTCGTCCACGGTTTCAATTTAACCCTTAGACACTGTTTTTCATGTCACCGTAGGAATAAAACTCTAGAGCATTCAAGTCTTGTAATCTGGAGACCGAAGCCACAGGTCCAAATTGATCAACCCAACTGTTCAGAAAAGTCTTGATCAATTGAAAGAGTGCACGCTTATGTGGGATAGTGCACCGTCATAAAGGAACCATCTCCTCCCCTCCTCCTCCTCCTCCTCCTCCTCCTCCTCCTCCTCCTCCTCCTCCTCCTCCTCCTCCTCCTCCTCCTCCTCCTCCTCCTCCTCCTCCTCCTCCTCCCTGTCCTACAACGAAGTGTCCTTCAACAGGTTAGGCAATTGGTGCTTCATTATACCCTATAGTGGGTGATTACCGACTACCTCTCGCGGTCAATTTTTTCCTCGATTCCCTCCGAAGCAGTAATTTAAAACACGCTGATTCCCTCTGCACCGAAAAGGATTAAGTATTCCGAAGCCCTCCTGCACGTTGACTTTGTTCTCAGTTTTGTGTTACTGTTACCCAAGTCGATGGTAAAGAAGGATACCAATGGATTCGTTCGCCTGTTATGTCCATAGCCTTGTAGTAGGCCTGTTCATTCAATATGGCAGTGCACTGGAGTGTAGATGGATGTGTGTAAACAATAGCAAACGTGGGAAAAGGGGGCAAGGAATAGATTCTACTATAAATTTAGGTTCCAAAAATATTGAAGAATTGATTTAGGAGGTTCATGTGTGTATTAAAAACCTGCACGTTCTTTATACAAACTGATTCAAACGATGAAGTAGTTATGGTACAAAACGTGCAACATAATCATGAATGTGAAAATAATGCAAAATTAAAGAGACAAATTAAAAGGAAAGCAGTTGATGATATAAGTGAACATCCATGGAAACTTCTTCAGGAAGAGGTAAGCCAAGATCAGATACATTCTCTTACTAATACGAATATGCAGTCATAACGAAAAAGATTGATATTTGGTTAATGTCCTTGACAGTCCGAAGTCTGTAAAGGGTGACGGAAAATCGTGTGTTTAAGCCATAGAGGGCATCGAAATACACTTTATTTGAATAATAAACAATTAGGAGGGAAACAACTATATCCTTTCCTGTGACGTAATCAGAACCTCAATTTTGAGAGGGAATCGGTCGGACCCGCCTATGGAGGTCAGACGGTGTGAAAGAATGAATGGTTCAATAAGAGGATTTCCAATTACGCCGGCCCAAATGTTACTGAAGAACATATGCTGAGAATTCCACTTTTGTATAGTTTTCGGGTATCCACAAGTGTGTGAGTTGTGAAAGTTCATGAAACCACTTCGTCCGTCAATAACGCATTTGCAACAATCTTTATTTGTACAAATTGACAAAGCAGCCACTTGGAAAACCTAACACGTGGATATAAGCTTTTTAGCGAATAGCATTGCACAGTGAACAAGAAACAAAAACTGGTTCTTGAAAGTTCTAAGTACAGTCTAGTACCTCTCGAGAGATGTCATGACTCCTACAATCAGCATTTTTCTTAACCAAATTGAACACTTTCTATTCCTTTGGAACTTGAAAATCGTGGCACTCTGGATGTTATTCTTGAACAAGATTTTCTGTTTTTTATCTTCTTTACCCACGCCTTAGCTGTTATGGCCTTAACTTGTAGATTTGAAGGGAAAAAATGCATGCTGTAACTAAACATTCTCCACGACCTACACCGATATCGGAAGAAAATAAAGGCAGCTAATGCAATGTTGCCACTTCTAACAGAAGTAACAGATTGTGAATATTTAAAAATTGATTTACACCAAAACAGTTCATTGTGATGAAATACGCCAAAGAAGAAAGTTTTAATGTATTCAATTGTCTATGTTCAATTAAGAACATTTAATGGGTAGAAATCCAGTAGGATGGTGATAATTTTGTTTTCTTGGAATAAAGTATTTTTTCTAGAATACTACAGACGTTTTGGCATTTTGACACTAGCCTTGCTCATTGTTCATAATAAAACGAATGCACTCACAGTCTTTAGCATTATTTCACTTCTATCCTGTATAGACAAGATACACCAGCCTACCGTAGCAGTGGCCGAGCCGTGGGTGAGTGGTTACACCGCTCGACTCCTCACCAGCGCTGTCCGCGTTCCATCCATGGCGGCAACAAAGTGAGATTTGTGATGGGTTTTCTCCGGGATCTCCGGTTTTCCCAACCATCTCATTCCACCGATGCTCCATCTTCACCTCATGTATCATTAGTGTCACCGCATGTAGCAAAAGCGAGAGTTAAACACTAAACACCACTACCATTACCCGTAGCAATCATTCAGCTCGGAAAATACGTTATTAAAGTTTTGAATAGAAAATTGGTTTTAAATAAATTACCTACACGTGAACTTTCATTAAAGCTTAATTCCATCTTTAATAACCAGAACTGCGGTTGGTATAGTCGCGCTGCTCAAACCGTTAACATGGATTTACCTTTGTTATTAGAAACCTCTCAGATAACGCACTGATTATTCTTGTAAGAGTGAGAGGGGTACTGACGCGCCTCCCGTTCCTGTGCTAAGCACCAATGAACGCATCACTTCAGCCAATGGAATTCGCAGGAATTACAAAGGAGACATATTTGTTCACTCCACGTGAAGTAATCAGTACTTTATCTGAGAGTTGTCTATTACCAAAGATAAACCCATGGTAACAGTTCGAGCAGCACGATAATACAGCCTCACATTAATATTTCAAATGAGAATGGTGTTCATAAGTAATTCCATTCTACTTCTTGAAAATAAAAAAGCTTTGTAGGGAATGTATTAATAGATACTCCAAAGAGAAAGTAATACGAAAACTAGTGGACCTAAACAATACCATTCTTGTTAAGAAATGTTATAAAACATCAAAGTTAATATGGGTAACGTAGATTCAGACCATATAAAACACGAGATCGTTAGTACTTTCTGTCTGTCTGTCTGTCTTTCTTTCTTTCTTTCTTTCTTTCTTTCTTTCTTTCTTTCTCCTTTTGTAACATAACGAAGGTGTTAACACGTATTCGTTGGCTTTTAATCATTAGATCACCCACACATTCATACTCTCATTCATATTTCCAGACTCTGGGGAAGATGGAGAATTATCTTGGTCGGGGAAAAATCCCCCCTCCGCTGGGAATCGAACAGCTAAATAAGCATAAAATTTGAGTGGTCTCACGTACCTCACATTTACAGAGACGAAGAGGTTTTTAATACTTTTACAGTATTGGACGAAGGCCTGGGTTGCCGAACATAGACATATGTATACAGTCGAGTCATGGAGAGTTGCCGATGCTTGTTTCCTATGGTGTTTTTCTTTATGTAACGTTGTCAAGCACTGAACTAGGGGCTTGGCGGAGTTCCTCGCGGATGACGAAACGGCGGTGGGCAAAGTTTTAGCGTTTGTTTTAGCTGTGGGTTTTAGAATTTAATCCCAAGTATTTTGGTTTTTTCTTTTTTTAGCCATTTTAACCTTATTCTGGTTTTAGGGTTTTAACTTCTATTTTTAAACGAGGCCTCCTCGTTATGGCGGTGTTTTCACCTTGGTTTTATTTTGATTGTGTAGATTTCTAGTGCTTTAGACTTTTATTTAGCTTTTAACCCACTTGTTTTTAAGGGCGCTGATGACCCAGATGTTGAGCGCCCTAAAAGCCAATCATCATTATCATCATCATCATCATCATCATCATTATCATCACTGAACTAGGGCCAGACCTATGCGAGCGGCTAAATGGCAGAAAACGAGAGCATTTCGTTTGAGTGAATGGAAGGCATGTTTGGCAATGACGGTGCACACCAGTACCTGGAGGAGTATATACGTCTCATATTAGTTTGATGTCAACTCAAACATTAACAGGTTCGGGCACAAAAGAAAAGTAGGGAATAAGACAAACACTAAGCCAAATGCTAGAACTACTTTAGGGGTGGGACTTGGGAACGGCAGCGGGAATTAGCATGTTCTCAGCTAAACCACTACGGATTATATCTGTACTCGTCTGTATACTGAGAGAAGATGTCTTCAAGATGCTGGTCAATCTTGCTTTGTTTTCAGATGTTTTGGTGCTGGTGAAGAAGTAACTGGAGAACTGCAACCTAATAGCAACAAATAGAGAGCATCGCTTTTCTCCTTGAAAGAGTATTGTGATGAACCCGGCTATGGTGCAAGGGTATCGGGAGAAAAACAGCGGTTGTTCAGAGCGGTAAACAAAGAACCAGCGAGGGAGCTCAGTGTATATTACCCTAGAAATTTGAAAAGATACTTTGCAGTGGAGGCGTGTTATCTGTTCACACCGTACGATAGGGCTATCAGAGGGGTGGAGAGGTAAGCAGCACGTCACAAAAATATGTATAGGTATTATTGAAGCCAGAAAATGTGCTACGCTAAGGAACAGAACAAAATTAACTTATTTACTTGTGATGTGAAGATTTCGATTCCTGCATATCTGTATCGTTTGCCGTATCTGTAGAGCTTCCATCTGTGGCGATATCGTCTAAAGGAGGATATCAGTTGTTATGTCAGTAGAACCGCCGTTGCCGTCTCTGGAATCCACAAAACCGACCAAAGTTACTGCTTCCTCTTCCACTTCATCACTGCTATCCAAATCCAAATTGATTACTATTCTATTTCTTCTTACATCAAGGCATCTCGATGTCAGTGTTTCTATTCACTGGACATAATTTTGATGCACGTAGTTTTGCAATGCTATTCAGTGTTGTCATTTAAACACGTCTGGTTAACCTTTTATGTGCGTTTAAAGTAATATAACACATGTTTTTCTACTATATTTTACTTCACGAATTCCATATTATTTCAATGGGGCTTAAATCGCAGTGATGAGGCGGCAATCTGTATCCTGCCGTTCCATTAAAATGTGTCGCATATTCTTGCAGTTTTTGAAAGTAAATCCTCTAATAATCGCAATAATGTTTTCTATTCACCACCGGAATTAATGTTCTCCTGTTGTAACTTCTTTAAGCTTTCGTAATACCTTAAAATAGTTCTGGAAACGACACAATTGCCGAAATCGCCATTTGAAACTTCTTTTTCCATTTATGTTGTTACTCGTAAAACACTAGCTCTCTCAAATTATTTAACGAACCTTTTTATTGTGTTTTCATTCTTTCCTACTTCTGTAGCTGTTCTAGCCTCTACCCTTTGCAAAGGAAGAACTAGACCGTTTTGCTTTTCCTCCGTGCAAAACTTGAAAACATTCTAAATCATTCTGAATAAACCTTCTGCTTTGAGTATTTACAACCCCCCAAGGTACCTTTTCTGAAGTTTCTATGTATGAAAATTATTATTAGAGACACCTACTCTGTGATACCACACTACACTGTACTGCGGTACTCATATGTCACACAATAGTTCGCTAGATTAACAACTTAATATGCAGCCTATATCCAGTCATGGCTACTCGCATAGTTTCTACTACCGCCACACATAACCAAAGCCCAAGCTTCCTATGATTAAGCACTATGATAGAATGAAGCACAAAATTAATACAATTTGAGTCGAACTAGTACTCAATACCCCATATATTTCTAGTGTTTCTCTAGAACGCGTTTCGTTAGGGTGTTCCCAATATCCTCAGCTAATGTTGCCTATTGAATGTTGGTTTGGTGAACTCGAGGAGATAGCGACGTCTCTGTTGGTATCTTGAGAACTTTGATATTGGGTTCTCTTCAAAGGCAGTGTCGAAATTAAACAGTTTTCCTTCATATTTATTTATATATTTCTCACATAGTTAATGCAGTTGGATCCTGAATACTTTTTAATAAGTGCATAAGTGATTATCATTCCAAAAATGGTATGCTGCCGCAGATTTATCTATTTCTTTGTTCTTGATGCTCCTAAAGTGCTCTTTAAGCATAATGTTCAAATTCATTTCAGCTTTTCCAATGCAAATGTTGCCACAGTCTTTGCAGTTTATCCGGTACACACCAAATTTTTATCTGTGGATATATTCTTCGGTTTATAAGATTCCGAAGGTATTGTACACTGAATTTGTTCTGTGGGGCCAAAGTAATGTTATGTTCTTTGAAGAACTTTTGGAAGAGGTATGTAGCTCTGGGGTGGTATGTAAAATTTCTCTATGATGTTTCATTACTGACAATGTAAAGAGTAGTTATCTTTCTGCATCTCTGTTGTCTTTTGAACTTCTTAAAACAGATATTAAGAAAAGTAACTACTCTTTCCCCGAACAGTATTAAAACTTCATACAGAAAATCTACATACCATCCCAGAGCTTCATACCTTCTCCTAAAGTCTTCAAAGAACACATTACTTTGGTCCCACAGAACAAGGTCAGTGTACAACACCTTTTGAAATCATATAAACCGAAGAATATAACCACAGATAAAAACACTGCATACACTGTGAAGACTGCGACAACTTTTACATTGGAAAAACTGAAAGGAATATGGAACATATGACTTAAAGAGCACTTTAGGAAAATAAAGAACAAAAAATAGATAAATCGGCGGTAGTTACTATTTTTGGAATGATAATCACGATATAGAACGAGAAATCCACTCATTAAAAAGTGTTCAGGGCCCAACCGCATTAACTATATGGGGAAAGATATTTATAAAGAAATATGAAGGAAAACTGTTTAATTTTGACACCACCTTTGAAGAGAACCCAAACTTCAAGTTCATCAAGACACCAACCGTCGCCTTTATCTCCTCCAAAGAGTTGAGCAAACCATCGTTCAATAGTCGACATTAGCTGAGGATGTTAGGAAGGTCCTAACCAAACGCTTTCTAGGTAAATAATAGCAATATATGGAGTATTAAGTAATAGTTCAACTCAAAAATATTTTAAAGCTCAAGCTATTTCTCCCGGGTAATATTGATAAGTGCTAATGTAAAATAAATGGAATCTTTGGACGTTGCTCCACCTCGAAAGCAAACGCTTTCGCAATGTTATTGAGTCAGGCAGTCAGAAAGTCAATATGTTAGCAAGTGAGTTTATCGTGCGGAAAAGAGCGCTATACTCGAGCGAGTTTGTGAGGACTGTGGTGACTAGTAGTGCTGTTTGTTTAAAAGATTAGCGACGTCTTGTGTTCAACTCAAAAGTCAGTGAACGTCCCGGAAGAAGAGACTACGTCGAGCGTGTTGCATTACGCTTCTATGCTACTGGAGAAAAAGAAGTGAACGTAAAAACAAAGTGAAATGACATTGAACAGGTAAACATTAGTGAAGTACGTGTGGGTTAAAGGAGGTTAGGTACCAGTACAAACACAAGACGATTCCCTACCTAAGTTATTTATTTCATAATTTTGATTTGAGATTTTAAGGTGATGCACCAATGACTCCTCTTCCGGTTATGAATTGAAAACTATTCTTTTCCTAATGATGCTGTCAGAACTACCGGTTTGATCCCGCGACCGTGATTTCGGAAGTCTAGGATTTAACCACTGTCACCCAGACCATAGAAAGTATGGCAAATAGATCAAATAAACCTCACATCCTTCCACATGTCTTTAGTTACAACTATTGTAATTATTCATGCTGTAAGAGTTTCCACCTGAGGAAGGCTTTGTATATACGGGGACGATCGGCCAGAGTTTTACATTCAGTTCCTCAAGAGGCCATGGAGTTTGGAATGGCCGAAAGCTCGAATCTAGTTACGTTGACACGGCTGATGAGCCCATGAAGCTTGGAATATCTATGCTGTATTTCCCAAAACAAATTACTATTAGGTAATAGATGGTCCAGTTTATCCTGTGTAGAGAAAAGACAGTTCTCTGAGAAGAGAGTAGCTCTAATATTATCGTATTCTAACATTCAGGTCTCGCGAATCGTTTTTAATATTTTATTCATTCAACTGATGAAATTAACTCTTCTTACAACCTCGTTCTTTCTATTAGAACCAAAATTTCCAGCAGCGACAGAATTATTAAAATGGGTTGAATGATCTTCGGCTTGTCTCCCAAATATATGCCCTTTTCTCCTTATAATGAGAGTGTAGCTAAATGGACGTGCACTCAAGCGATTTTGAATGAACTCACAACGCTTTAAAGAATGTATATAAAGGTTCGTCACATCTTCAGTTGTTTTTCATTTCTTCGCGTAGCTCACCTATTGCACTAGGCAACAAAACATAATTTTTGAATGTTTCGAGCACTTCATGAGGCAATTCCTACTAACTTTGGGTTGAGAAAAACAAATTGACAATGAAAAAATTTTATTAGCTCTAGTTCCTATGATGTCCACAAGGTGGAAGTATTACATCTTAACGGATTCAGAGAAAAGCATACATTTTAATTACATACATGCTAACAACAATGAAACTGCATTTGATTTTTGTAACTGGTAATTACATGCTAAGAGTTCTAAATTCCTGGAAAAATACTTCGCAGATAGTCGAGTCTGGAGAGAATCATGTGGTGGCCTATTGACTTCGTCGTCTTTTAGCTTGCCTCTTGTGATGGAGTTCCGCAGAAGACCAACAGTAATCCGCAAGCATTACTTCATTCCAACGGCCCTGATATCCTTGTTCCATAACAGAAATGTCCTGATGGAATCTCTCCCCATGTTCATCACTAACTGCTCCACAACTAGGAGGGAAAGGTCTAGGTTGGAGTGGAGAAAATGGATCTTAAGGGACATGTTGCATCCAAGGTTACGGTAGTTTTACAGGAGCATTGTCACCAAATGCTTGTAGTTGTCATCTCTTTTGTTGCCTAAAAATCTATGAACAACACCCTTGAAGGCTTCCCAAGCCTCCTTTTCTTTCCCCTCCAAAACTTGATCAAATGCAGGATCCTTTACAAGTTCTCTTATTTGTGGTCCAACAAAAATGCCTTCCTTAACTTTTGCGTCCCTTAATTTCCAAAATTTCTGTCTGACTGTGTTTTTTTTTATTTAACAGGTGCGCCAACTCCCAAAAAAATTCACCCAAATATAAAATCTTCACTCTAAAATATGAAATGACACTTTATCTTCAAAACAAGAACTAATCTATAATTGTTATGATAATTTTTTAATTCAGCAGATGGAAATAATGTAAATTCACTATTTTAAGCCCGAAACATTTTCATTGTTGCCCAGTGTTATCTGTTAGTCTGAATGCACTTCGTAAGAGTTTCTGGGTTAGGTACTGGTAGATCCATTCCCAATCAATACCTAATTACTGCACGTTCGCTCAATGTATGTGCAGTAGGATTGCTTTGATGTGTAGTGCGGCATATTAATTCACAGACAAGACAGTCGCTTGCAGTACTTGATCCCTATGCCACGTACCTGTAGTGACAGACTTTCAATAAGAAAAAGAGTAATAGAATAGCTCACCAAAACGTCTCTACCAGTTATACATTCATGTATACATTGCAAGATATACTGTATTCACATAAAACTTTATGCTCCTCTCCACTTTACGTTACTCAGAAAATGTACTGCTTTTTGTCTAAGAACTCTATACCGAGATTTCATTTCAAATAAAGATAAAAATGGTACGTGTGAAGAGTGGAACTCAAAAATAGAAGTTGGTGTAATTAGACATTTAGCCGAGCGGGATGGTTTAAGCGGTTTCATCTCCAGCCAGCAATTGGGAGGCCCGGGTTCCTCTCCCATTGTCGACCTACCTGACCCAAGGGTTTTTTCGGGGGTGATCCCAGATCGCCAGGTGAACGCTGGGTAGTTAATTATATCCCCAAATTTTCTGTCCCCCCATTTCATCTCCATTATCATGTCACGTCATCTCTCCTCTGATGGTGTTTTTCATGATAGAAGTGTCGACGAGTGTCTTCACGCTGCATGGCAGGATTCTAGGCTCAGGGTGTACCACTTCCTCCTCCGGTAAAAGTGATAGCTAATGGTAAGGCGGCAATGACAGCGGTAAGAATATGTAAACATAAACTGGAGATGTCAGATGTTTAGAAAGAATTGAGAAGCGGTTGTTGAGTCCAGAGCAATGTATACACATCAGTGATAGGTATAAAATTGGACCAGATGTATGGATTGTTTTGCAAAGAACTACTAGGGCTACCAAAATCGGCATCAACAGAAGTGGTATTACTAGAGTTGGGTAATACAAAAAGGAGGGGAATAATAATAGAGAGACTATTGAAACTCTGGTATGTGTATTAATGGGCAGAAAACGAAATTATTGAATCTGTGTATGAAGCAACAGAAAAGCATTAAGAACACAAATAGTTGGTGGTCGGAATCGAAAAGAATGGTATCGAAGATAGGCATGGGAAATTTATGGAGAGTAGAGGAGTCAATTCATAGCGGGTTTTGGAAGGAAGTAAGAACCAGAGTATAAGACATAGATAGGCAGGAGATATGGGAAAGTATAGAAGAAAAGAAATCTTTGAAACTTTATAATCAATTAAACACAGAATGGGGTAGGAAAAAATATATAGATCATTGTAACAAAGAGATATTGGCAAAGAGATAAGCAAAGAGATATTGGCGTTAGCATGTTAACGGGGAGGGGCGAAAAGAAAAATAGATATATAGGAGAATTCTTATATATCAAGGGACAAGTGGATTAGGACAAAGGAAGCGAAGTTCATGAAGAAATGACACCTAGCTGCTCAGGAAAACCAGAGGCTTATGGCTAGCTGACCTGGAGTCAGCGAGTAAATCTTGGTCAGCAATTTCGTGTATTTGTACAGGATGTATAATAGTGTTTGTTCAGTGTTAAAGTCATTGTAGTGAAACTCTAATGGAAACTGTACAAATACGAAGGCTGTTCAAAATTATCATAATTTTGTTATGGTCATAATTTTTCGCACTAAAATTCAATCTTATTATATTCTGTTAACTTAATGTGAAACAAATACGCCGTAGTAGTTTCATTGTTGGTACTCCTGGTTCCCGCCTGTGAGAACCCGACAAGTTCAGACATGTTCAGTATCGCATACCGTTGCAATGAAGGTATTATATGCGGCTTTGAAATTCTGCTTTCGTCTCAACAAGTCTTCAGTTGAGGCCTATACAATGTTACACGAGGCCTATGGAGATCCTGTTCTTCCCTATAGCACAGTTCAAAGGTGGTTTAAAATGTTTAAAGAGGGGAGACAATCAATTTCAAAGGAAGGTGGATCCGGTGATCCAGGTACTGTTCTTCCGGAAGTAAACATCAACACTGCTGCTGCCATTGTGAGAGAGGATCGACGAATTACCTTAAGATCGCTTTCTGAAATACTGAACATTTCTTTATGTGCCACCCACATGTTGGTGACAGAAATATTACACAATACGTGTTTGTGCGCGATGAGTTCCAAAACTGTTGATTACCGAAGAAAAGGACATTCGCATGCAGGTCTGCATGCAGCTAAAGTTGATGTTAGAGGAAGATCCGGAGTTTCTTTCAAACGTAATCACTGCTGATGAAACTTGGATACATCGTTTTGAGAGAGAAAACAGCAAAGCTCAGTGTGGAAATCTCCTTCATCACCAACAAAAGTGGTTGCTCCCGCTGGGAAACTTATGGTCATCTCATTCTTTGATATTCATGGAATGGTTTATCAGCATGTTGTACTTGCACACATCAGTAACCGGACAATACTACAGGGATGTCCTGAAAATATTGCAAGTCTACGTCAGACGCAAAAGACCACATTTCCGTGAAGCAGGCTGGATGTTGCACCACGATAATGCGCGGCCGCATATTGGCAATGTTTTCGCTGAATATCTTGCAAAAATCAACATGAAGTGCATCCCTCACCCTACCTATAGTCCGAATTTAGCACCGTGGCTTTTTTCTATTGCCTAACTTGATGAAACGCCTTAGTGGGAGACATTATCCATCATCAGAAGCAGTGGTGAAGGCTGTGGAGGCGATTTTGAAGGATCTCTCAAAAATGATGTCCAGCATGTCTTTGAAGACTGGCAGAACGCTGGGACAAGTGCATCGCATTCAGGGGAGACTATTTTGAGAAGGACCATCAAAATTATGAGTATAAGTAAAGGTACGTTGTCAAAAAAGGTTGTGATCATTCTTTATTGAACAGCCTTCGTAAATATCAAATATTCTTCTCGAGTAGGTCAGTTGTCGATCTCCGGATCGGCTGCTGGGGCCGCTTACGAACCACAGTAAGAAGGGATATCCGTTGTCCTGACCTACCGAGGTTTCCATCTAAGTAAAATGTAAGGAACCTGCCCTCTGCACTTCCTTGGCTCTTTGGGACGGCCGACCTCTGATTCTTCTCGCCCCATTCTTCCTCCCTGGGATGTACCACTTGGAAGCATAGTTCAAGGCTGCTCGCGGTGCCGAATTCCCTCAGTAGTAATCATAATCCTACTAGATATTTAAATCCACCAGTTTGCAAGGTTTCACCATAAAGACATTTCAAGAAAATTCCCGACGAAAACTACCCTTTGCATGGAAACATATTCATCATTTTCTATTTTCTTTATAAGTGGTTCTTCCGAGTCTCAATAAAGTTCTATAATTTTAAAATATGTTCATCACAAATGAAATGTACATCTTGAATACATTGAGAATAGCGTATTTAGTCCACCGTACTCACGATGCGTTTTACACATATGATAAATCAGTGTCATTGTGTCAGCTACAATTAAATGAAAACGCCCGTTTTCCCCGAAACCTTAACATACTTCATTGTATTTTTATAAACGCAGAAACATCACATCCATAGGAAGAAAGGTAGAATCAGAGTGGGATTTGAATAACGCCTGTTCCAGTTTCTCTGACGAAATAATATATGTTGGTAACCTTTGGGCACGATATTAAATTTACGTAAATGGCTCACATTTTTCCCCCAGCAAATCCAAAGTAATTCTGAGATTACACATTCCAGTGACAATTTATTACAATGTTGTAAGCACTTTTATGGTTATCTTCTATTAGGCCAATTATTTAAATGCGGCATGTCAACTCAAAATCATTTTGAGAATACCTTGCAGTATACCGAGACCGTTACGAAACTTACTGTCGTACCGGCATAAAACCATGGCACCTCTGTTGATTAGAGCACGGATCGGTAACGAGAAGATACGTAGTTGAAATCCTGTCTATAGCATTGAATTTTTCAGTGAGATTCTACGATTTAATTTTAACCTAATATAGCTAGTGTCAAAGAAAAATGTAATTACCATTACATCCTTTGGTTTGTTTCCTTAAATTTTAATGTATGTATTTACATTTTTCATTAGTGTTTCTAGTTTTATTGCTTTTCCTCCCTTTGAAGCCATCAGAAACATAAGACAGACAAAATATGACCGCATTTACTAATTATATTGACATAACAACTAACGTGTTCACAACAGTAAAGGGAAACCACCTCCTATCGTGTGATTTACTTCGCATGGGAAAGATACTCTCATGTCTCTGGCTAAAATTAGATATAAATCGATTCCTACTTAATAGAAACGGGGTAGTAACAAACTCTGTTCCAGTCATTGAAGTATGCGGTCGAATCGGACTGCCTATCGATTCATACCTTCATATCGATGAAGAATGTGTTCCCCTAGTGGCGCAAATCGCGTGATAGGTGCCGGTTTCGCTTTACTGCTGTGAATTCGTTAAATGAGACGTCAATCTAATTATAAAATGGAGTATACAGACTTTAATAATGGTGTAAACGCATGTACGTGATGTTACAGAGTCTGGGGACATTGTAACTGGTGACGCTCGGGGCTACGCGCCCTGTGCTGACCTCTATTGTCAGGCCAGCAAGTGAACACAGTGTCCAACACGCAGACAATCTTTGGAACAAGGTTGTATCCCGAAACAAAGAGCGTTCTCCAGTGAATATTATTTCCCCTCGGGCTATGTTATTTAGTGCTAACCGACTTGTGCGGCCAAAAACTGGGCCTGCGCGCAGGGGACAAACAGGTGACAATGATCCTGGCTGATATCGATCTCGGACCATGATAGCTACCATACATTAGTCATGTCAGAACAATGGCAAGGTCCCCCTAATTGAGTGCTTACTGGGCAGGAAATGGGACCAGCGGCACATCTTAATGATATCGACGTAATGGATGGCCCTCTTGCTTGATTGGCTTTGATGCATTGGATGCAAACATTTGTATAGTCAACTTCACTATCTGCCTCACAAAAATTCAACTCTGTTTTTTCCACCAAACGATAGCAGATGCGAGATGGCGAGCTGTTTGAACTCATTGTATCAACATCGCTATTGTTCAGCATGAGGTACAATACGCACGGTTAATAGAGATTTGATAAACTATAGCGTGTTGCTACGTCATACAATAATGTAAATACTATAATGTATTTAAAACAATAATTTTTCGCCCCAATATTGAATGTGATTCTAACACAATATATATTGGAATACTTACTTTAGTTCTTCGCCTTTGAAGGCACTAAACCGATCTGTTAAATATATAATTATCCACGATATTAAGAGAACAGAAATGTCGACGAAGTCACTTCTGATGCCTTCTCCAATCTCGTTCCCCAATGAATCTGCTGCCATGTGCTCTGCTGTTGAAGTATAAGATTTTTTTTCCAGCGTATTCTTGAGCGAGAGTGAGGATAAACAACACCAGTTAACATTACTATAATCTTCACAAAAGTTAAAGTTATATTGAAGCAGGCCATATTGCAGACTTAAGCGAATCCTAAGATTGCCCCTCCTACCAGCGCTGCCGAATATGATACACGCATCTCACGTGCCTGAACTGAGAACATTTTCGTGATTAATTGCGTTCGGTAAATATCTGAAAATGACAGATACCAATCTTGTGATACAGAAGAATTTTATTTTCTGACCATGATCGTATATAAATCCTGTCTCTACGACACTTAGAACGCGAGCGATGCATGTGTTATCTTCACATGGTCATGGTTATACCCAACATCCATCCATTCAACACAGATAAGCCTGAAAAACAACGCCATTCCTTCCTCACAACACTTACCTCAAACATAAATAAACAGTGGAACCACTATGAACGTAGTTGGAAACAGACTGAGTTAATTGATGGTGTTGGCCATAGTAGCTCAGTTGGTTAGAGCAACCGCACTGACAGCGGGAAACTCGTGTTCTTCCCGGTCATGTCGGCACGTTGGCCATAATAGCTCTAGGGTTAGAGCGGCTGGACGGCAACCAGAAGATCCGTGATTCAAATCCCAGCTATGGCATTGAATTTTTCAGTCTGACTCTATCTTTCCATACATTAGCCTACACACAGCCAGTGTGAAAGAACAATTAATTTCCATTAATTGAGCTAATATTGGTTAACTATAAAGCCCGGGCCTTAAAGTACTTAAACTTTGTAAGTCGCCATTAAGGTAGTTGCCTCATGTGTTTATAAGAACTCCTAGTGGTTTACCGGATAAAACACGAGTCAGTTGGAGAATTTAATGTCATTTTGGCCCGTTGGCCATAGTAGCTCAAGGGTTAGAATGGCTGGATGACAACCAGAATATCCGTGGTTCAAGACCCAGCTATGGCATTGAATTTTTCAGTCTGAATCTATCTTTCCATTGTTAATAATACATTAAATTATTATACACATCCTGTGCCGTGGCGTAGCGGGCTAAGGCAGCATGCCTTGCTCCCTGGCCACGGAAAGCGGCCCGGGTTCGATCCCACCCATGTGCTGGGAATTTTAGGTCCCGGGTATAGGACCAGTGCCCACTCAGCATCGTGAGGAAAGTGAGGAGCTTACGCTAGGTAAACGGCCCTGGTCACGGAAACCAACATTCCGGCTGGGGGATGCCGAGATGCTGACCACCTCTCCTCCCCGTATCGGTTGGATGATCGTCCACCTCTGCCGTGCGTAAGTGGGCGTTAGGTCGGCAGTCAGGTTGGTAGGCCTTGGCCCTCTAAGGGCTGTTGCGCCATGGGTTATTATATATTATTATTATTACACACATATCTTTTCCCCGTTGATTGTGATCCGAGTGCGTAAGCATGTCTTTCGAAGTTGGAGCAAGTGACTTTTCGATCTACAAACGTGAAGTGATTCATTCTCAAGGCAGAAAAATTATATTTAATGTGAACAAGCTTTTACGAGAGCTCTCCAATCCAGGGCTAGTGTAGATTTTTCAACAATCCAGCAATAAACTGTGGAAGCTTGTGATGTAGGCAGCGTACACACGGTGTCACGAATTTGTAGTGAAGCAGCTTCATCCTTGGAAAAACGGAGCTTGCCTGTGTTTCATACACCGGGAAAGATCCACAAAGTTGGAAAGCGAGTTACTGGATTGGAAACTGTGTTTGCTGTTCCACTGCTGTGACGTATGCCAAGGTAAGATTTTAAAGTTTTGGGAATATTTAATATGCTGTGTAATTACGGAAAAGTAGACAGAAACTTTGCTGGTACTCTTATGTACAGAATCTCTGCCGGTACATGCACCACGCTTGGCAACACCGCTCCGCTTGACCATTGGCCTGTGTTCACATTCCTTTAACTTTTGGGAGCGGCATAATAAATTTATTGGAGACTAATAATAAGTTATTTAAAGCGAATTTCCAACAGTTTAGCTTGAAAACGTAAACTATGTGAATACTATTGCTCGAAATTGTAAATATTGTACTATATTTGCTAACTTCTGACTTACCTACATATTTTTACGGTTTAAAATAATTGCTTTCGTAATAATACTGTGAAACGTACATGGCCGGGAATTACACAAATGTTAAACGGAAGATTCATTGTTGGTAACTGCCAAATCTATATAAGCTGAGATCGATCTTTAAGTGATGCTGTGCTACAACTAGACTGGACTGGACTATGCTACAGAGGGGATTGGGCAAGGTGGTCCAAACTTGGTCCAAATGAGGCAACCCCGGGAGGAGGGATGAGGCGAGAGGAGACAGAGGGTGGACTTCCCAAGGAGCCACGACATGCGGAAAGTTGGGTACCTACAAGTGACTAATTGGAAACTCCGCGGTAAGCCAGTACAACCGGCACCCCACTGAAACGGTCCATTGGACCGACTCGGAGACGGCAGACCGTCCTACGGGAGGATAAGTTTTTATCATCCTGCCATACAATGCCAAGACACCCACCGACACTTCTACTCTGATAGAGACCACCAGATCGGAGCTGATGTGAAATGATAATGGAGATGAAGTGAAGGGTCAGGAAATTCGAGGGATGTGGTTAACCTACTGGCGATCCAGGAAAACCCCCGCAAAAACCCATGGTAGGCCGGCCACGGAAGTTGAACTCGCAACACTGACGAAACTGCCTGAACGATGCCACTCGTTGCGCTACAACTGACTTTAAAGACTTTAAGACGCGAAGGACGAGGTGCCACTTCTAGAAGTATACGCTCTTAACTCCCGCCAATACGGGTACCCCTCACAACAATCCCATATAATGTTGGCAATCTTAAATCTGCTAATTGCTTCCTGAAAACCACGTTTTTACTTGGATTATTATTGCCCTGTGTGATTTGTAATACAACTTCCTGAACATGACCAATTTCCAGGTACCTGACCTACCTGACCTTTACCCTAATGGTACTCTTGTACACTTATTACACTAGAACACTAATTATTACCTTAGCTATCTTTCTAATTCCGTTTTCCTCAACTCATAAATGCATTGCTAATGGCACAATTGTATATCCTGCTTCTCTATTAAGCATTAATTTTAACATATGTAAATTATTTATCGCAAGTATTTACGTTCCTATTATTTCGTTATAAAATAATTAAACTATCCATTCAATAATTTCGGTATGAACAATCTGGAACTAGCATACAGAATTCTAAGCTAAATTAAAATAAAATAAGTGACAAGGTACTACCAAGTGTATTTCTGTTTCGAAAATATGTATTTGGAGTGATTAGTTGAAGTCTTTGAGATTACCTTCATAGTCTCGTCTACCTCCTTACGATGTTTCTCCACAGGCCTATTCTCTTATAAAAGTTTACAAAAATAACCTGTCGCAGGGAAATTAAATAAGTATGCTATAAATTTCCTTTCTTCATTTACTTTTGCTTTAACCTTTACCTATGTGAGTCACAATGTCTTTATTGGATTCATATTGCCAAGAAATGACATATACATAGAACATCGGTCTCACGGCTGTAGCGCTTAGGCCATACCAAAGTTCTGTAAAATTAGCCAGTGAAAATAATGACCACATACAGACTTCATTATATATTTCCGGGCTTGTAGGTTTCGCCGAAAACTGTGTCTGGCATTTTCATTGAACTCGAGACCATGAAAGCAGCTGCTTCAACCTCCCTCAAGAGCCGGAGCAGCTTTTACAAACACGCCCTACAGGCCCGGAAAAATTGTTACATTAAGTTGTGTAACTTAGGCGCCTACACCATATGTTACAATCTACTTAGCAACTGGAGACAACTGATCGGAAGTCTGTAGCAAGATGAGCACTTAGTTCAATATTGTTGTTATATATTGGCCTCTTTTTATTATTAAACTGATAAAAAATATAAGCACACTCCAATGTCTTGAAGAGACTTTGAGGAGAAGTGGTAGCAACAATTACATAATTATACATAAATATACATATTATTCGTGCTTACCTTAAGGGATGTGTGGCATGTTGGTCGAGGATGCGTATAAATGAGACTCCGCTAACGCGCGGCATGGCGACATTAATTAAGAGTGACCCCGAGAATGATCCGAAGACGAAGAACCAAAATTAAAACCCGCGGCTGCAGAAAATAATCAACCGTTAAATACCAATTCTCTCAACATGGCGTACCTTGTACCGAATAAGGCGAATTAAAAAACAAAGGCTTCGTATACTTTCCACCTCCGCCAAATAAAGTAAGTATTCCTATAGTTCTTTGAACATTCTGGCTGACTCAGAATGCAATTCAACGTAGTGACACATGCACATGATCGGTATGAACAGACAGGAAGTTGATGTCAGGAGAAATCTCGCACTAAGCAGTTCTCATGGGTCAGCAGAAAGGGGGTCTTTAGACACCGTAGAAACTATGCAAGAGAGTTCAGAAACATTAAATAAGCATTTAATAATAAAGTTCTAAAGTCTGACATATTTCCAAGCATTCCTCAACCATCCATATGACAATATAATTATATTTATTGAAGCTGATGATGCCAGCCGTGTAGATATAAGAATAAAATGGTCTTCCTGTAAGGAATTCGACCTAAAAGGAACGTGGGTGCATTTCTGTTAAAATGTTCATTCTTGTCTTTACTGCCTTTTAAGGAAGTCCAAATGCATTCTCAAAATTATGACAAGGAGGACTATGCAAAACATTCAAACTGTATACCCGCAATTTAGCTACAAAGGCACCAAACCTAATACAGGCCTGAAGTGAGCTGTTACAAAGTAGAGTACCTACAAGCAGGGGCGGCTTCTGAGGTAGTGCCGCTGTGCCATGGCACCATCTGTATGAAAACGAAAGAAAGAGAAGTGTATAGGAATTGCGCAAAAAATATTGTTTCTGAGTATCTGCTCTCTCGTGTGAATAGGCGCGCTAAACGCAAGCGCTCTGCCTGGTTGTTTTCCGTGGCTTGGCGCCGATTCCAGAACGGCACCGTCTACGCTCATAAGCTCCTGTGTTAAGCGCTAGGATGTCTGCTTATACACGGCCTCTTATGGGAGAAGGTAGTGCCAAGATTTCTCTGGCGCATAGCTTACGTTTTGTCCGCTAGACTGCAGTAAAGCACGGGACTGAAGACAACTGTCTCTCTGTCCCGAAATCGTACACGAACGCTTCGTACCACATTCTCCATGAATTGTATTATCAAACTGTTACTGTGCTCGTTACACCTGTGCGTAACAAGAGTACGGATGTAGTAAATATCTAATTGCGTTTCCCTATACGTTCTGTTTGGTACATTATATTATAAAATAGGATGGATTATTGATAAGATTACCTAAATCGTTCGAAATTGGTACACATATTTATATTTTAACAACCCTTGTTCATTCATTTATTCATTTATTATTTATTTATTCATTTATTATTCATTTATTATTCATTTATTATTCATTCATTATTTATTCATTAATTAATCATTAATTTATTATTTAATTATTAATTCGTTATTCATTCATTGATTCATTCATTCATTTATTTGTGGCACCGCCAATACAATGCCTCACCGGCCGCCCCTGCCTACAAGTAATAGAGCTGCAAATAAATTGCGAAGCGTTCGAAAATTATCTCAGAAAGAGCATGCCCACCTCTGTATATCAGGTGGTAGAATATCTGTCTCACGTTCAAGAGGTCCCGAGTTCGAAACTCGGTCAGGCTGAATTATTCGGCTAAGGGTTTTTGCGGTGTTTTCCTCTATCCTGAATGTCGGGTGAACCTAAACTCTATCGTATCGTCTATCATACCTGGGCTTATTTGAACATCATTTCATTCACTTCATTCATCGCCCGATATGACTTCCGATGGAGAAATAAATAAAATAAATGAATAAGGAGCAGTACTCTTAAGACACATGAGTATAGTTGCCCAATAAAAAGAGTGGATGAAAAGTTATCCCATTGACCACCAATCCATGCTAAAGATATGTACACCTATAACGAAAAGTTTATTACACTATTTAATATGTGGCCAATAGTTTAAAGTTACACAAACGGATTTGGACATAAAATTCCGTCTTTTTTTATTTATTCTGCTTATTTTCAGTTTTATTCAAGGAACTTGACATGGTTTTCATTAAATCATTACTCCTTAGCTCTGTCCTGTTTTACAGTAGTAATACCTTTCATTTATTGCAATTTTGCTAAAAGTACAAAACTATATTGTTTATGTCTTATATTTACTTATGCATGTTTACGAGCTCGTTGCAGTGCAACATGAACTGGATTTGGTAGGAACCAAAGGGAGAAAATTAGAATACCTCCTGGCTAGGTCAAGAATGGCTAGCTTTCTACCCTCTAGAGGCATTAGGAAATCATCCCGAACTTCCTCTTGCACAACCTGTTGACATAAGATGGTTAGCTTACCCTTTAAGGCGTTACCCCCTTTATCCCTTCTCGAGTAAATTGTTCACTGTCCATGCTTTACGTCTCCAAATGAGGAATATGAGGGTTTTTGGAGTATAAAAAGGTTATGAAAGATTGTACCCCAAATGGACTTAGAATTTAATAAACTCTTTTACCATAATATGTATAAATTTGGCACATTGCTTCCACTTCCACATATGCCATCAAATTGGATTTTCCTTTTCCGTCAAACCTCTACATTGCATTATGTGGAAACGATAAATAACAAATATACTTGTCAACACGGTACAGCATGTGAAACAGTAGATTCAGGCGATAGTTGTAGGGGCGTTTTTATGGATATGCTTAATAACTTCACACATCCCCTTTCTCTTTGAGTGTTGAGGGGATATTCATGATCATGTGAGAATTGTCATACACTCTCTGTACTGACCCGAATGCAACTTATCTACAAGTGCACATCTTGTACTTCACAACATACATCGTTTTATTTTATGCATATTACAGGCTTCCGAACAACTTACGAATTTACAAACAGATTACAGTTTGAAACTTATTTGTTGTTACTAAGCAACTGGTGGTAGCCGACTGACCTAGTGGAGACGAATATTCCTTTCATAGTTTGCACTTACCTAACAGGATGCGAAAACTTAAGATCGTCATCACAGAATTAAGACAGCAAGAAGAGTGTACCTTTACTTAACACAGGTAAAAGGAACTTATTGCTGCCTATAAAGGAGCATATGAGATAAGGAAAGAAAGTTTTTGGAATGAATCTAATAGGATTATTTCGTGCTGTTAATTTCCCAAAGCAAGAGTACTTGTCCACATCGACCACTATAGGAAAATAGCTCAACTCGGTGCAACTTGGTCTTGGTGTAGAAACAAGCGTAGTTTCTTTTTGTCCCGTTCTATATTGGGCCGAAATAAGAATCCTACTCACAGCCCTTATTTATCGGACGAGGTTATTTTAAGTGACATAAACCGATGGTGCGTACCACCGGCTTTACTTTCCTTCCAAGGGAATCCCGCTAAGGAATTTTAGGACCAGAAAAAAGACCTTCGTCACCCGTGTCTGAACCCGCTATCAGGCTACCTCTGTACTACAGGACACAACTTCTAATGCGGGTGATACGTTTTTGAGTTCCTGTGTTTTATAAAGAATAACATATTTTGGTCTGGTTCCTTATATTATCCTCTCATTCAAGGTAAGAACTTGTCTTTTAAAACTTCTTAGTTGGAATAAAATTAACCTATCATGCAGAAATATAGTTTTAATAAACACTTTAACATTTATGGAGAAGAAAATAATGCAATATTATACGACCGAGTAATAATTCGATAATTATAAGATAGCTTACAAATTAAAATACAAATATTCCATAAATATTTATTAAATTGACGAATTACTTTCTCAAAATAAGAGATAATGAACAAAAAAAATTGTATTTGAAGGTGATGAACACATCAAAGCAATTTTTTTAATAAATTATGAAATCGTGGGAAAAGAGCAAATATTTAGATACTTAGAATGTGATTTAGCTGATATAGTGTTAGATACAGACAATGATCTCCATTAATTTAATTTTCTGTCTGGCACAATAAACCTAGCTAAAGACTCCTAAAATTTTATAAACCAGTTGCAGTTGCTGTGCTTATGTATTCAAACAAAACGAAGCGGAAAAGACAAATTTAATCGGTCGAAATTAACCATTGCTGAATCCTCTTGTTTGGATTAGGAGGATGGATAAATTATGAACGAGTATTTTGTTGTGATTGTATAATTTACGAGGGCTGTTCAATAAAGAATTATCATAATTTTTTTACGGTCATAACTTTTCGCACTAAAATTCAATCTTATTATATTATGTTAGCTTAATGTGAAACAAACACGCCGTAGTAGTTTCATTGTTGGTACTCCTGGTTCCCGCCTGTGAGAAGCAGGTAAGTTGAGACATGTTCAGTATCGCCTACTGCTACAATGGAGGTAACATGCAGTTAAAGTTGATGTTAGAGGAAGATCCGGGGTTTTTTTCAAACGTAATCACTGCTGATGAAACTCGGCTACATCATTTTGATCCTGAGAGCAAACAGCAAAGCTCAGTGTGGAAATCTCCTTCATTACCAACCCCCAAAAAAGCAAAAGTGCTTGCTTCTGCTGGGAATGTTATGGTCATCTCATTCTTTGATATTAATGGAATGGTTTATGAACATGTTGTACCTGCACACACATCAGTAACTGGACAATACTATAGGGATGTCCTGAAAACATTTCCGTGAAGCAGGCTGGATGCTACACCACGATAATGCGCGGCCGCATACTGCCAATGTTGTTGCTGAATATCTTGCAAAAAATCAACGTGAAGTGCATCCCTCACCCTCCCTATAGTCCGGATTTATCCCCATGTGATTTTTTTTCTATTCCCTAACTTGAAGAAACGCCTTCGTGGGAGGCGTTATCCATCATCAGAAGCAGTGGTGAAGGCTGCGGAGGCGATTTTGAAGCATATCTCAAAAATGCTTTCCAGCATGTCTTTGAAGACTGGCAGAAATGCTGGGACAAGTGCATCACATTCAGGAGAGACCATTTTGAGAAGGATCATCAAAATTATGAGGATGAGTAAAGGTACGTTGTCAAAAAAAAATGTGATCATTTTTATTGAACAGCCCTCGTATTACACTTAGATCCATTCTACATTTTTCTCACTTTTTCACGTAACTCCTGATTCATCTACATAGTTTTGCCATCGGATAGGCAATTTCCTCATTCCAGTTTCAAAGAAAGTAGCCGGACGAGTCCAGAGCCACCGGCGCACAACTGTCGCCCCTCCACGTTGGTTGTGAAGCGCTGTGCATCTTCAGCGACTTAAACATTTGAAAGTGACACGACGACAAGTCTGAACTATTGTAGATCGTGCAGCCTTTTACTCTTCATTATATCAAGTTCCTGGCTAATTTCAAGCACCGCCATTCGCCTATCAGTTTCAAAAAGCTTTCGAACAGCCACAATGTTCCGCAATGTAATGCTGGTGCGGGGGCGGCACGTTTTCCACTGTTTCACGTCTGTCCTTGAACTCTTTACTCCAGTATTTCACCCGTGCCATGAGTGTCTCCGAACTGTGCGTGTAAACCGTCGTAGAAATTCATCATCTTTAACATTTTCTCAGTGAATAAATTTGATCACAAAGGGACGCGCAACATGCAGGTGTACCTTGCGTACACTCACATCGCCAGCGACTGAGTAAAGCATGTTCGAGCCTTCCTGCGTTCTTCCACCCTTCCCACACACACCCTCTTGCATACGCAATCGGTCCCGAAACGCATGCGCACCATACAGGCGCTAAAATAAAAAAGGCTTCTTATTGGATTTATCCTCGTACAAACACAGTAATGATATAAGGAATGCATTGAAAATATTTAATCTCGTAGAAAGTGTTAACCGCTAAGCAAAATTGGGTGCACTGTGTTCAAAGGATGGTGAAGGAATAATATGAATAGTACTATTAGGGAAATGTAATTTCGGAAGACCAAAGCGTAGATGAAGAGACGAATTTGATTAATACTGGTGGAAATGATCTTATATTATCCAAATGCTCAAAATGATGACAAAGAAACACAGGTAATCAGTATTTATTTTTCTCAAGTTCTATCTCAGGTCAAAAGTAGACCTCTGGCCTTCCACCCAGGATAGCCCAACCATTCGTTCATTACTGTTATCGATTAACAGGAACATTTGGGAGATCTTTTGTGTTTCATTACTCTATCTTATATACTAAGAGACGTGCTTCCTAGGACAAGTATTACAAGGAACGTTTAATGGAAACAGATTCGGAGCAAACGATGCTGACTAAATTAAGATATCCGGAAACGAGAAGAAAGCACAAGAAAGGAGGCTCGGTTTATACTAAAGTATCTGTCTTGGGTGAGACAATGCATATTTCATTGCACTGAACTCAACGTGAGGAACTTACTCCCAAATAAATTCCAATTTAACAAGGCCAGCCGCAAAAGAAGAAGAGGGAAGGCAGAATAAAGAAAAGCAATGACTTTTTATACTTTTGAAGACAAGATCTGAAAGTCAATAATACGCAGAACGTTACCCGCACCGTGTGTGAATTACACTTTGCTCATACCATATTTAGTTTATATGGCAAAGGGGTGAGGGGTTTAACGGCCCGTCGACAACTAGGTCATTTGGGCTTGTATGTGATGAGAACCGTGCAATTAATGGAAGTTTTGGAAAGCTTTACATTAGAAAATGTTAGAGAGATCTTCTTCTTCTACTTTATGGATTTAGGCCTTTGACCTGTTTCCACATCGAGTTTATCCATCTGTCGCAAGGGCGTCCAACTCTTCTTCTACCTTTAGGTTAGTAGTGAAGCACCTAACACCTGTGGTAATTTATTTTGTGGCATCCTTTCTATGTATTCTAACCAGTTATTTCTTATTTGATTTATTCTCTCCTTTAAGTTTAATGTGTTTAATTCTGTTCTAATGTCCTCGTTATGTTTTTTTATCTAAAAATGTATATCCCACTACAAAATGTAATAACTTCATTTCGACAAATTCTTTCTTCTATTTGATCTAATAAGTGTCCAGTTCTCATAGGTATAATTTAACATGGGAACCTCCATAGCGTTATAGAATTTTACTTAAGTTGTTTTAATATTTTATTTCCACACATGCCATAGAATCTGCTTATTTTTATGTTAATGGCATTCTTTTGCAGTAGGATCCTTAAAATTATTTACCTGTTCTATTATTTTATCCTTTTCTTCTTATTATTATTTTACATCTTAAATGGTTTGTCCCTTGGAATACCTTCACTTTTCATTTAGTCTCTGAATTTCTCATGCAATTCCTTCTAATTTGTGTACTGCTATTTGTAATTTACTATCTTTATTGCTAAATATTACAGTCGTCTCCAAAAAGTATGTTGTTTAAAGCCTTATATATGTTGGGGACATTGGGCATCTATATTTAACGTCTTGATTTATTTTAATTTCCTTGTCACTATTATTGATATATATTGTACAATAAAAACTTTGAATTACTCTTATCAGATATTCTCGATAACGTCTTTTATATAGTCTTTTATATCGTAATGGATATATTACGATATGAATAAGGATAAGGCTTTTGATAGTTTATTACAAAGAAAAGAGAAGGATATGATGGCTTAAGCTTTCAGATAAGCTTTGTACTACAGAATGCGAGTGCTAAATACAGCAGGTGCCGACCTAAGAGTTTTGGTGCAAGGGTTGCGTAGAGTAAGCCACAACACTAAATCTGGCATCGGTGGCTGGGATTCGACGGGGAAGAAATCACTGCCTGAGAGTATGTAACTAGCACCGACGGAAAAACCTCCCGTGAGAGGATGGATGCAGGTAGAAGAACCTCGACACATCTTAAAGTAAGCATGTTCATCTGTAAAAACCCCACTGAGATTGTTTGATTTTTCGGTCTAAGAAATTCTCCAATCGAGCCGAAGAAAGCCTCCAGACGCCTCGAGCATTGGTCGGAAACTTGCCGGACCACCTCTGTTGTGCCTCTCTGGACATTTAAGTTTGATTAAGTATAGGCAAAGCAACATTAGAACCCACTTGTTATCAAGTTGTCCATTTGTCATCGAGTTTACTTTGTTATGGGTAAACGCAAAGTTTGCTGTAGGGCAACTTAAGGAGGAGATTTTTTTTAAGCAATTTGCGTCCTCCAACGTCAAGTCATATCGGACGATGAATGAAATGGGTGAAATGATGCTCAAATGAGTCCGGGGTCCATGGAGCTTAGAGTTACCTGACATTCGTCTATCAGGATAAGGGAAGCCCCGGAAAAAACCTTATCCAGTTAACTTGCCCTGACCGAGATTCGAACTCGGGACCTCTTGAGCGTGAGGTAGACATGCTACCATCTACGCTACAGAGGCTACGGAGGAGATAAATACCTGTAATATACAGAGGTACATAGATATTCACAAAAAGAAAATGTTCCGTATATCACGATAGAAAACACACACTTTGCGAAGCACTTGGTATACTTAAAGATATGAAAAAACAAACACACACATTCACAGAAGTTCATGGTTAGAATTGTGTAACTACGGAGGGTATTCGACATACGACTAGTCGATCTATCATACCTATGCTCTCAAGTGTGACATCACCGGGAGGAAGGATAAGGCGAGGGGAGGTAGAGGGGGCCCTCCCAAGGAGCTACGACAGTACAGAGGGCAGAGTACACTTTACTTAGATGGAAACGTCCCGTGGTAGGCCAGAATAACGGAAACTCGCCCCTACTGTGGTTTTCAGACGATCCCAGTAGATGGTTCTGAAGCCGGCAACTGAACTACCGGAGGACGAAATGGTTCACTCAGAGGTATCATCCTGCCATGCACCGCGGAGGCACCCGCCGACATTTCTACCTTGAAAGAGACCACCAGATGAAAGATGATGTGAAATGATAATGCAGACACAGGAAATTTTGGGGATGTATTTAACCTACCCAGCATTTGCCTGGCGAACGGGGAAAACTCCGAAAAACCCATGGGTCAGGTAGATCGGCCACGGGAATTGAACCCAGGCCTTCCGATTGCGAGCCACAGGCGAAACAGCCTGAACCGCCCCGCAAGTGACATACACGCAAGTGCATGGTCAAGATCCGCCATCGTTTTCTGTTCATTATTGAATCACAAGTCCATTACGGTGTCATCGGCATACAATATCTCGCAATGTCCTGTTTCAGATAGTTCCCCAAAACCAACGAACAATATATCTGCAAATGGGCCTCATATTTCCCGCAGACAAACGACGTTTCTTGCATATTTCGCAGTAATAACATCCTAATTAGGGTTGCCAGTCACAGGAAACGGTGGTCAGGGTGCGGGAGTATTATAAAGTGTCATCAGATTATGCGGGCACGCTTTTAAGGAGCTTAAGTCGCGCCGCTTCCCTGCCAACACTTTTACCTAATCAGAGTGTGTTATGCATCAAAACAAATAAGATGAATCAGACTTGGAGAGCGGTTGTTCATCGGAGAGCAAATATCATCACCCCTCTTACACCATTATGCCTGCTTAGGTTTGTTCATGTCGAATAACAATCGATGACTATCACCCACATTTCATTGAGGATGGCACGCAAGAAGGGAGACAAAGTTTGTCTTATAGAATGGGAAATCGATTAGTTCTGCGTTTAGAATGGTAAAAAGACTGAACGTTTATTGTATTCTAAACGGTTCCCTACGTGAACTATACTAAATCTGATGCACGCTCCAATTTAATTGATGATACCCTTCAAACAATACTGCGTCTTTCTTGTCTACAATTAAGCCAGACATTGACGTATGAATGTCAAGGAAAAGATACCAGTGTTTCACTGTACACCTGTAAAGGAGTTTGTAAAGCCTCATTTGAGAAGGAAACATGCAATACTTACACTCTTTGGTGCTCGACCACTGGTGTACTTATACTTTACATGTCACAGCCTGATGACAACGCGAAGTGGATTAGGGAGACGTCAGACTTACCCTCGGTTTACCAGCTCCCCGGCCCCGAATAATCGGACTGGGTCAACTAGAACCATTATTATTTTCACAAATTAAATATTGATTGTCCTTTGTATTACTTTTCAAAGATGAGGTTGAAAATATGTTTCTGTTGCTCGAAGACACCCTGCAGCGCCTTAAGAGATAAATATAAACATATTGCGATTCTTCTTGGGATATGGTGGCTATTTCTGGATGTACATTATTTTTAGTACTTGTTATGTTTGAGGATTAGATTTATACATTTTAGTCTTTTAAATTATCCAAAGGTAAATGTCACAAACATAGACAAGGGAAAAGATATGTGTTTTATGAAGTCGTAATAAATGAAAACTTTGTTCTGCAGTAAATTGGAGCATGACTGAACTAACACAACTAAAAACTACCAAAGACTATTAGCTAGTGTCTTCGTTTGTTGATACGAGACGTGCTGTACAATCTGACGCAATGGTGGGAACTGGAATCTCAGTATGTGAGTGGAGTACGCCCATGAACATGAGCAGATAAACCCTTGGCGAATTACTAACTTGACCCTGCGATGCGACCTCGGCAGTCGGTCACCAAATCCCTATATTGTTTGCTATTACGCTCAGTTGTCCTACCGCCCGACGAAGAGCTCAAAATCTGCTTTCAACAATTTTGCTACGCTTGTTTAAGTCATGTTTCCATGGACGCAATGAGAGTCTTTGAAACTGTTGACGCATGATAAGTTCAACGTTTCTGTTTGGGTAGGTAAATATGTGAAATAACGCCTGCCCGCTTCTGTAGCGTGGTGGTAGTGTGTCTGCCTCACGCTCAAGAGCTTCAAAGTTCGAATCTCAATTAGAGTGAGTTATTTGGATAAGATATTTTTACTGGGGCTTTCCCTTATCCTGAAAGATACTAATTATTTTTTCTTATTCGTATACGTTGTGCAATAGTGGACGGTCTTAATTTAATCAGGCTATCACATATTACATTTATTTGATTATTCCTAACACTATTTTCCTCTGAATAATGAATTGAAATGAACTCCTTATTACTAAATATTGTTTTATATATGCTTTATAATATCTATGCTTCTTTGTAGCTTTTTGGTCATTCATATGAACTTATTGGTATATGGGCTTTCTTTATCGCCACAACCCTTTTTATTTAAGTCCTCCAACGGTAAGTCATATCGGACGATGAATGGAATGGGTCAAATGATGCTCGAATGAGCCCAGGGTCCAAGGAGTTTAGAGTTACCCGACATTCCTCTTTAAGGATAAGGGAAAACCCGGAGAAAACCTTATCCAGGTAGCTCACCCTGACCGAGATTCGAATTCGGGACCTCTTGAGCGTGAGGCAGACATGCTACCATCTACGCTACCGAGGCAGGCTCCCCATAACCTTTGTGTAGATTTTCCACTTTTCAGATTTCCTTTTTTTTCGCCTTAGTTTATTATTTGATTACAGTGTCTTTATAATATCAGTTAATCGGCTCTATATAATATCTTCATCATTAGAAGTATGCCGATGGTTTTACATTTGCATCGAGTTTATTTTCGACGTTTCATTTTGCCATTTTAAGTACAGGTTCATGAGCTTCTAGATTGCTTTTCCTAGTTCATGATAACCAACAATACGCTACCATTGTTTTTACGCATTTCTTATTGATTAAACTTTTGAGCGTAATTGGTTAATACTGAAATAATTTTGGTGAGTTCATTTTTCACCGCTCTCATTGACTTGGTTGTACTCGTTTTTCTTTAGAATTGAAATTTTACTTAGCATGCATATTTTTAACAGTATTATTCCTGGTGCCATTTCACTCCTAACATATCCACAATTTCTCAACATGATGTCCAAGAGCACCCTAACGGTCTAAATACCATTGTAAGGAGAGTCCGTCACTTGGAGATAAGATAAAAGTGGTCCAAGGAAGTACCAATTACCAGAAAGTTCTGAAAAAGTTAACTGACCTTAGTGCCACATGATGGCAGGATCAGAAAACTTTTGAAATACCAATCGTAAACGGGGTTTATAGATATTCCAGTGCTTATCTAAATAAAAAATGCCGATTTATTGCACTTCCATGATTTTCTGTACTCTGGTTTAAAATGCTCTTATAAACGCTTATCACTTGTTATGGTAATCGAAAGAAACATTCTTTTCACTGCTAATGTATTGTATATCTAAGAGGAAATCGAAACAAATCTGGCTTTAAATTACAATCAAGTTCTTTAAGAATTGTTCTCTATGTAACTCCTTTCTTCTATAACCGAGAGACAAAAAAAAACAATTAATTTCAATTTGAGAAAACTTTAATTATTAGAAAATACAAAAAAAATGAGTACCCCAGAAACCACTCACTCCAAAGAAAACTTCATTTGTGTTTTAATGATCTCTATATTTTAGGTACAGTAAAATTTTGCCCACCTCTTCCAGCCTACCGGTTATTGAGATTCATTGAGACCAAGAACTTCTGAGAACATTCCCCGGTAACTCAAGACATGCATTTCATGTGTCATGAAAATACCATAACTATATAGTATTTCACTTTAGAATAGTAAATTGAAGGTGAATTCTGTAGGATACATAATTCATTTTGCATTCATAATTGGTGAAATATATACATTTTCACTCTAGTTACTCTTGTATAGTGACCGCGCTTAAAGCATCCCCAGGCGGTTGTCTTTGTACGGAAAAATTGTTCTTACCCCTAACCACAGTGCCATAAACATCTTAGGGGCTGGAAGGGTGAAGAATGTTAGGCTCGTGTTTATAGCTAAAATACCCAGGGTTGCCGTTGTTTAAAATAACATTTAGAATGAAAAAATAACTTCAAGTTGATTTCACTGTCATTTGGTACAAACTAGTCATTTGGTTTACTTATTGATATTTTCATATAAATTTTAAATAATTAATGTAACCTATAATAATACATAATATTTTAATACTTGATAACATAACTGAAAAGAGATATATTGCCTATGCTATTATGGTATAGTACTTATATTACCTACAAGAACTAAATGCGTATCATTAACATAATATCTAAGGAAAGTTTAGTAGAACATCATTACAATTTTAAAAGAGTTAAATTGCACCAGTGTGCATGAATTTGCGCGGGATATTTACTTGCAAATTAAAGAAGCACTTTGGATCTTCTGGTAGTTAATAATAATTTATAAGCAAATATTGCACTTTAGAGCTTTTTTATTGAAATCCAGTTAATTTAACAAAGCAGTGAATACTTCAAAAGTAAAAAGAAGAAAAGAAGAAAAACCAACGAACTAAGGAATTAAAGAAAAGTAGTAAGGAAACTCTATTACTCTTTTTAAATGCTGGAAGCTTCTTACAAGTATGTCTGATAATTTTACAAATTTGAATAAAGCTAAGCAGTGTAATCTTTTGAGGGTGCTAAACAGAATTTAAATAAATAATCACGTACATTCCGCAAAATAATTAAATATGTCATAAACGCTTTAGAACTCGAGAAAGGTTAGAAATGCAGTTAGGTATATATTACAAGTATGAACGGAAATCCATGTTAGCATATGCATGTTAGGTTCGATTCCCACGGTCTCCAGATCTTAATTAAATTACGCAAGTGCTAAACCCCAATAACTATTTAGCACTAATAAATTTATAAAACTGCACTAAGTAAAACACTATGTAACTTCTATAAATGAGCTTAATTAACACACATAAGATGCACGTTTGCACAGTCAAAGCTAATAGAAAGTACCGCAGTTCTGAGGACATAAGAAAAATATTGCAACAGTGCTTTAACTTGGTGAACGTATTGAGAAGGACCACCCTATATGTTTAAGGGCGGAAGACCCTTATAATTGCTTACATGTGAGGAGGTGTGGTCAGAAGTGAAAGCTTTAATTTCGCCTGGGATGGAATGAACGCGGCTACTATATTTCATAGCTGCTATCTGTGAGAATTTTTAGTAACCTCTGGAACAAGCTGAAAGCAGTAGCGGGGTACACAATGACTGCCTAATTGGAGAATGCATGCACTGCTAAGGTAAATATTTAATATTGATAGTAAGTGATTGAAGTGGATAATAGTTTTTGTTTTTATGGCCTGTTTAATAAATTATGCAACCATTAAATCATTTAAACCAAGACATATTTTAGCGGTATTAATTATATTGTTATTTAAAAATTACGTATCTTATATGATATACTGCCATGTCATCTACAAAAAGCATTATGATTCAAACTATCTAAAAGGCCTTGTATTTCATGCAATTGTGAGAATTGTTATACAGAATGTGTAAATATATATCAAAATATATTAATTAATGAATTAAAATACTGCAAGGACTACAATTTTCACAATAATGCTCTGTCTTTCAGCGAAAAAAAAAAGAATTCTACAGGTCAAGGGAGAAATGATGTTAGCCTTTGTACTAGTCCCAAGGGCTGATTAAGAAGAGAATGAAAGTTGTCGTAGAGATGGAAGTTCAGTTCATATCAGAGTATATAAAGATACATAAGTACAATCAAACTTTATGGTTGAAAATGAGGTTGAGGACGAGCAAGCTGAAGAGATAAATTCATTAAAAAAGAGTCTCCTTGTGCTTCTGTTACTGAAGCTCTGGAAAATGGAGATACATTAAAAAATGGAATTCATATCACTAAAACAAAATATTAAGGCACATATTAGACCAAGGCCAAATGAAGAAATGCAGCTGGATTTTTTTTTTTCGTCTCCAACGTTAAGTCATATCGGACGGTGAATGAAATGGGTGAAATGATACTCAAATGCGTCCAGTGTCTATGGAGCTTGATGCTAACCGACATTCGTCTGTAAGGATAAGGGAAAACTCCGGAAAAAACCTTATCCAGGTAACTCACCCTGACTGAGATTCGAACTCGGGACCTCTTGAACGTGAGGCACACATGCTACCATCTACGCTACCGAGGCGGGAAGGGTGTTGATCCACATTTCGCTGTTTATGATGGAAAGGGCGATGTTAATACTTCCAAAAGGGACAGACACATTGTTTTGCAGTCAACTTACCTCCCGACTTACCTCCCTACTATGAAGGGGCGAATTTTCAATAGGAACTGAAATCATTTACAATATTTTTATGCAATTCAGAAAATACACATGTTTATTTATTGCTACCAAAAGAAATATCCAATAATGGAAGCAAAATAAAGTACGAATGAATCAAATGTAACTTGGTAAACATTAACGGATGTGAGAGATTACTTCCTGAACTGAATAAACAGCTAATTGAAATAGAGTATTAATAGAAACACATTATAATTCTTAAATTTGATATTCACTTGTATGCATTCTCATATCATGATTTAGACTTCTGTGGAAGTGGAAATTGACACGCTGCATTTGCAGTCACTTCTATACTGCCATTCATAATTACACAAAAATCAATATATCGCCACACCTTCATATAAAAATCAACAACTACTCTCCCATAATAACAAACAATACAATGACAAACAAGAGAATGTCAATGAACAATTCGACTCATTAAGTAATATAAATGAAGAGGTATAATATAAAACTGAAATTATGTACCACAAATAACTAATAATGGATACATGATAAGCATGAGTGGAAAAAAATGTTATATTTAAATCGGGAGGTAGATAGATTGAGCCATCCTCAGAATCAATATTGCTGGCCCTCACTTCGTTCGGACACAAACAAGTCCTCTGTTGCTAAATTTTACCTACCTCCCTTGTAGCATAAATAAGCGACCGGGATGGCTCAGGCGGTTTCGTCTGTGGCCCGCATTCGGGAGGCCCGGGTTCCATTCCCGTGGCCGACCTACCAGACCCATGGATTTTTAGGGGGTTTTCCCGGGTCGCTAGGCAAATGCTGGGTAGGTTAATTATATCCTCCGAATTTCCTGTCTCTCTATTTCATCTCCATTGTCATTTTACATCTCTCTCATCTGGTGATATCTTTTAGGGTAGAAGTGTCGGCGGGTGTCTCGGCGGTGCATGGCAGGATGATATGCTCTGAGGAAAACTACTTCCTCCTCCGGAAGGTCGATTACCGGTCTCCGCACCTCTGCTGGGACCATTTCGGGACCGCCAGCCAGGGACCTTATGGGCTCGGAAAGCCTGCCTGGGACCTTTGGGACTCGGCTGCTGGACTCGTTGCTGTCCCCCTATAGGGGAGCATGTTCGTTGTCCTGGACTGTCGGGGTTGGTCCCTATCCAAGTAAACTGTGGGGATCCTACCCTCTGTACTGTCGTGGCTTCTTGGGTCGGCCACGCTGTTTCCTTCACCTCATCCTTCCTCCCGGGGGTGCCCCCATTTGGGGGCATAATAACAATGGGCCCAGGATGGTGGCCTACGTACCGAATCCCCTCTGTATGAAATCCTAATCCTATAGCATAAATAAATATTACAATCGTGTGATTTTAAGACAGAAAATCAATTTTGTTACACCTATACAGTAACACTAACAAGTGAAATGTGTGTACTTTCGAAATCTGTGTAAAGGGTAAATCTTTTCCTAACGCATGCACAATCTTCTTATATGTCAATGTTTTATGCAAAAAGGATATTTCATTCGGAAACGGAATGTAATTTTAAAATTAATAACCAATTGTAGAATTTGGGAAAAATACAGCTTTACACATATGGACTACTAAAATGCATTATATTCTTATTATTCATGTCTTTCCGAGCCGGTTACTTTTTAAGTTAATTTCTAAAATGTTGAATAAAAACTACCTGTTTCTAAAACTTAATGGAAAGATTAATATGAATAAGGTGGAAGAAAGATAAATTTATTGTTCGCGAAATATTGATCATTTCAAATAAAGTAAAATGTAAATTTGTGAATATTGAAAGAACAAGAATAATATGAAGGATGATTTAATGAAAGAGAACGGGCAAGTGCACAGAAAGGCAAGGTAGACGGGAGTGAAGAAATTAAGAGATGCTTTGCAAACGGTTGGTCAGTGTGCGAGCAGAAATTTACCTTATCCGAACCCATGTTACAAAGTGAAGCTCTGAAAGTTGCTAGAATAGGGCTTCTAGAGCATGGCTGAAGGGCTTCCAAGCTAGATACAACACGCGTGGAATGAAGAGCGTGGGGAAGCAAAGGATGTGGAAGAAAGTTTAGTTACAGAATAGAATACTGTGACTTTGTGGGTTCGTGAAATGAAAAGTCCAATTACACCACTCCAAAATGTGCTTTATTTCCACCGACTTACAGTTTAACACTTGCCAATTACACAGAATTACTTGCTGCACACAGTTACAGTTCACCAGTCCGTCCGTTACAATTTCACTGTACTCGCGGTTACGTAAGCTCCGGTACACATTCAAAGTTACGTACAGTCTTCCGTTGCACAATCCTTTCGTTCATTAACACGTCACTGACTAACTCTTACACCAAGAACTGCGACTGTCTCCTCACTCACTGACAAAACCAACTCACTGACTGACTAAACCAAAACCAACTCAACTCACTAACTAACTCTGTCTGTCTGTAACTCTCTTTATATAGGAATATCGCCGGTTTCTCGTGTTTACAGGATTGTTCTAGTAACAGAAAGATCGAGAAACAGGTGTAGAGAAAACAGGCGACACAGTCATGTTTTTTTCCCTGACCACAGTCTGTCACCACCACAAGACAAACGAGGAGGAGGTGTGGCTAACCGAACCTCCCCTACCTTCCGCTGCCAGCTGCTTTCACAGGGTGTTCCAGCGCTCCCGTTACAATACAAAGCTGCACCCCATAATTAGGGATTATGTTTTTAAATGTGTGATCAATGCCGACGAAACGAGATTGATTTATTGCACACTGCCTTCAAAATATCTCGCAATCCGGGGCGAAAAGTTTATCGGGGAATAATGTCCGAAAAAGAACTCACTGTAGCGCTGTGCAGAAACATGCCGCGGGTAATGGGAAAGCCACTTGATATTGAAAAGGGGGCCAAACCTTGCTGTTTTAAAAATCAAGACTTCAGCAAGCTTCCAGTCACGCGTCGAAACAATATAAAGGCCTGGGAGGTGGGTTTTCATGCCAAAATAAAAACACAAAATCACCAAGTGCTTCTTTTTCTGGACATCATACCATTCCATCCCAACACCAGATTATACGAAATATTGGTTTGCTTAACCCCACCCCCCGTTCTACAAGCAACACACAAGCCATTGACCATGACATTATTTAAAAGTTGAAGCACATTATGAGCGATATTTGATGCAGTCTATTATTTTAAGTGTTGAAGAAGCTAAAGTCTATTTTCTCTTGCATGATCAGTTTCTGTTCCGGATTCAGTGAAGTAGAATGGTCTGGTAGCAAGGGAGTTATAACCAAAACAATCACAGTTCACTTTAAAAAAAAAGCGAGATTTAGAGATGATGCAAACGATGTTCCTCTACTCATCGAAGCTGAACAAAATGCAGCAGCAGTTGCAGAATTAATTAAAATGCCAAACATTTCATGAGATTGCAGTACAGTGATGACCTGTCAACACGTGCAACTTTTACATCAGCACCAGATCCAATAGTAATTCACAACCAAAGGTCGAGTTAGAAATACAGAAAGAAAAGAAACAAAATGCAAATGGTTCCAGTAAACTTAGTAGACCTAAGCAATCACATCCATAAACCATATCGTGGAATTTGAAGCACACACTAATTATTTTGCTAAGCTGTTGGAGCAGTTGTGTAGTGGAAGAAATTTTGGAGGAAAGCAATAAAACTGTGAACAGAAAATTCAAACGAACTTCCCTCCTTGATAGATTGTGGGTCACATATAAGCAGTTAAACGTTGGGATGATAAAGCAAGAAAACCGTTGTAAGTTACAATTCTTGCCATTAATTGGATAGAGTGGTGTTCTATAGTAACAAATATTCACAAATATGGAACAACTCTTTACTGTACATGAGTTGAACGTAATTATGTATGTAATTGCCTACAAATACATACATATGTATGACGCATGGTAACATTTAAGGAGTCTATTGCATGTAATTCGAAAAGTTTTCCAAACTGAAAAATTGTTTTGGTCATATACGAATGCGCATTGAGCAAGTTTTAGGCCTGGTTGCATAAAATCGCTAACTGCAGTTCATTTATAATCGAAGATCAAAATTAAACTAAGTTTACGAAACCGTGTGGTTTGTACAATGCTGATCTTGGATCAGATGAACGTCGTTCAGTATTGATCTGAGATCACAAAAACAAATGCGGAAACATCGCCAAACATGTTGTAACTTTCGTGTTGTATCGAAAGGATTCGAGAATTATCGCAACTATTCGACTCTGATTCAAGTGCACAGAGTAGGCAATCTAGACAAAACAAAAACTAAATAAATCTTTCGCTTTATGGTTATCTGTCCTAGAAATTATGTTATTTTAAGTAAACAGTATAAGAATTTACTCCATATTGAAACATTATTTATCAAAAGTTAATCATTTCGCTTGCTTTATCTCCATTATATGTCCAATATACATCTCTCTCATTTTCGTCTGTTTACAATACTGTGAGCTGGAAAATATAAACCAACAATGGAAGATAAGTGAAGTTTTAAGTTACAAATTATTATATTTGTATATAAAAATGTAAGTTCAAGCAAAAGAGAAGATGCGTTTCGCTAACTTTAAATCTCGCATAATCCTTCTTATTTCACCCTTTTCCACAGCCATTCTGATGAAATCAGATCTTAAAGCTGCAATCTCCCTTGTAACATTGTGTATTGTTCTAAATGCAGTCTCTTTATTTATATTAAATACATCCCCAATCACCATTTAGCTTTCAGTTGCATAGTACCGTAATGTAAGCAGGATCATAAATATTGGATTGGGTGCATAATTCCTCAGGGTTTGTGTTCTTAACTGTGCAGGTAGCCTATGCTGCAGTTCTTCAACTACATCCTTTGATAGTCGAAACCTCATTTTGAATTTTCTGTCATTTAGTTCTGAGATAAGATTTCCTCTATGTTGGAAAACATGAAGATACTTTTAAATTGAAAATTCTAATCATCAGAGATATGAGAGTAATCTGAATTCTGAAAATAATAAAAATATGTAATGAACACAAACAGTGCATCTTTAAGAGTCTAATTATTTATACAAGTAGCCACAAAAAATGCTTTATTTACTATTTATTTAAAGCTGCACTACTTGTTTCTTCTCAGAAACTATTGTGTAAATTCTGCAGTTCTGCTGATCTAAGTTCAATCAAGTTAACTGGAGAAAATTCACCAGTTAGATTTGATCTTAGATCAAGAGGCCATGAACTTAGATCAATGTTTATACAATCAAAATTCTAAGTTCAGCTTAACTGAAGATCATTATCATATGTTTGAACTTAAATTATCTTTTATGCAACCGGGCCTTAATGTATTGCATTCTGCACTGCACATTTACATTAAGTAAAGAAATTACTTGGATAAATATGGTCCGACTGTAAAATCCAATGCTACGGCCGGGATTTGAACCACGGATCTTCCGATCAGAACGATTAAATTTCCAAAGGAATCATTGTTACCACCCAAAAGTTCGATCCCGTAATTTCACCGGGAACGCATATATTAATGTTCCCTAAGTCATAAAAAGGCAATTTTGAAAAGGTCTCATGTTTTGTATATGTGTATGTCTGTCTGTCTCACCGAGGTGGGTGGCTCAGGCTCTTTCATCTGTAACCGGCATTCACGAGGTCCGGGTTCTACTCCCGTGGCCGACCTATCCTATTCATGGTATTTTCTTGGGGGTTTCCCGGACAGCTAGGCGAATGGTGGATAGATTAATTACATTGCGCGACTTTTCTTTCCCTCCATTTCATCTTCATTATCATTTCACATTATCTCTCATCTGGTGGTCTCTTTCCGGGTAGAAGTGTCGGTGGGTCTTCCGGCGCTGCATGGCAGAAAGATATGATCCCCTATTAAACACGTCCTACTCAGGTAGCACGGTCTCCGATCTCCTAACCCGGTCGGGAAGGGCCGTTGTTGGATCGTATAGAACAGGATATCCGTTGGCCTGCCGAGGAGTTTCCAACTGGTAAAATGCAGGGACCAAGCCCTCTGCATTGTCGTGGCTCCTTGGGACGGTCGACCTGTGTCTCCTCTCGCCTCACCCTCCCTCCTGGGGACATAGGTACAATGGACCAAGTTCGGAACTCCGTGTTGAATCCCTTCCAGTCCAGTCTAGTCTGTCTGACACGAGCATAACTCTAAAATGAAATGTCGTTTTCATTTAAGCTAAGTATCTTCCAAATATGTGACATGAAAGGTTAATGGGGGGATAAAGCAAAGCTCCGCACACCTCAATTGCCTTTCACATTAAAATTATTCAAGAAGGTTGATTTCCTCATAACTTGCTAAAAGTTTGATGAAATTAATATTTGTTTAAAATATTTCCTGATAATTAAGCCTTTGAACTACTCATGACTTTTGTATAACTAGTGAAGTCAAACCACACAGTAAATGTGGATTTCTTTAAAGCACACAATTCCTTCTTAGTAATTTGAGCTTTCCGATATATATACCTTCCTCAAATTGGGAAGGCTTGTTATTCTTTTCCTCAACTCTATGTGACCATCTACCAAGTAACGAGCTCCTCCCCCTACACAAGTTCTTTTGTGTTACTGTATTCTCCTGGTGTTATTGTACCTACAAAGGAACATATAATAAAATCCTTTCTACAGACGTTTCTCTGGATTAATATGAAATAAGCAAGAATAGTTAAAAGAATAATAGTTTGTTCGAAATTCATTAAAAAAGAGGTCATGTAGGTGCATATGTCAGGCCTTTTTTAATTTAGCGGACACTATAAACATTTTATTTTCTAAGTTTTTCTTCACTTTCATTTGTCATTTCCGTTACATACTCTTTATTCCTTTCACTATTCTTTCATCTTAAACAATTCATACTCAACCAATTTCTAGCCAATTTTTATTTATTTATGGCTTAATAGATGTTTACAGAATAAGATTACAAGTTTAGATAAATAAACATATGCACAAAGTAGAATAAATGTTGAAGTTGTATTAAAATGGAAAGAATGATACACGAGGGGTTGGGTATTAAAGGCCAGTCGACAACATACGAAAATTAACACCATTATAGCTAACATGAGACTTTCCTATATATATATATATATATATATATATATATATATATATATATATATATATATATATGTTGTCACAAGTGACTACTTAATTTAAATAATACGTTGGATTATCTTTTGACTAGTTATGTGTGACGTCATGTCACGTGACCTCTCCCTCCCACCTGTTGATAGTGAAGCATGTAAGAGGAAGTCTCTCTGCCTCTCTTGTATTAACAGGTAACCTCAACGGACGTGTGTGTCCGCAGCTTGTGAGGGCAGGTAACCGGCCATGCGGCCACCTATGCAAACTTCCATTATTGTAGTAAACGTTTGTTTGTCTAAATTGTAGTTTTGGTATTTGCAATTAACTTCAACCTTGCAGAGAACCCCAAATTCTCCCCAAAGTATGTGAGTGCTACCTAAAGAGTTATCCCCAGTGTAAGGTCTGACCATGTCATAATTATCCACTACCATCCACGGTTAGTCCGTCACGATATGATAAATTAAAGTGATTTCAATCCTATTTCTGCCAAAAGATATCCTATTTGCTTATGACTTGTATATTTCTTTGATTGCTAAATATGGTGGCTATATACTTGTCTTGTTATGTTTCACGATACTTCTACTCTGCATTTCTCTACCTGATAGCCGTTATAGTACTCCTCCCCAAAAATAATTTGTTTTCTACTCAGATTAGCGGAGTATGAGATTCTCAAAGCAATTCACTTGAAGGTTGCAGCAAATATTGATTAACTTGGGCACTACTCCCATTGGTGTGGACTGACAGACGCCCACCCAGCTTTGTGAGGAAATTGAGGAGTTGCTAGGTAGCGAACCCTGCTCTAGAAAGCCAACTATACGGCTGGGGATGCCGTGATGCTGACCACATCTCCTCCCCGTATCGGTTGCATGAAAGCCCACCTCTACCTTGCGTATGTGGGCGTGAGGCCAGCAGCGTGGTTGGCCGGCTGTGGCCTGCATAGGGCTGTTACGCCATGGGTTACATTAAGTTACTACTCCCACATTAGGTAACCTATTGCATGATATACTGGATTCATTATTATAAGTACTATAAATTACGTTTAATTTTATTTTTGGTTGTTTTGTCTGGTATAACAAACAGTGCAGGAGTTCTTTCTAACCTACACAAGTGGAATGATTATGTCCTTCACTATTTCAGTTTCTTTGTACACCCTACCCAGGTCAGTTCCTAATACAGTTTTCCTGACATCGTCTTCAACGTCTTATATTATTCCTAGTAACCCTAATTTGCATTGTCCTTCCCTTGTTTTCTTAACAATTTAGCTCTTCGGTGGTACTACTGTATGAAAATTTTCTTAACAACAATTTAAGTATGTACATTCTCTTTTTTATCTTATTACAAACCACTTATCCCTTTTACTATAATACATATTAATAATTCAAAAGCTTACTTTATTTAGAATTATTTTTCTTTATTTTCTCATAAATCTACTGGGTGTTTATTTTAAATATTTTCCGTTCAGTTCAGTCTTGCTTTAAATTAAATTACTAGTTTTGTAACAAATGAAATGCATATCTTGAGGTTTTTTAGAATAGCCACTAAGGTCGGGTCATTTTAGATTACACTTACAAAACTGATAAACGGTAAGAGACAATCAGAATTTATCTGTATATCTCCACAAAAAGAGCAGATTCGTTAAAACATATTATTTATGAGAAATACATTTTTGGGAAATAATATATAAAACAGGTTATCCAAATCAGCTAATAAGAGTAATTCAAAATTCATATCGTACCTCAAATATATCAATCAATAATTGTAACAAGCAAATTAAAATGAAGCGTTAAGCAAGGCTGTCCAATGATCCCGAGCACTATTTAGTATACGTATATATCGACGATGTCATAAGACAAGGTAAGAACACTTAAACTTAAGTTTTATTATAAAGAACAGGGCCTTAAACACCATACTGTTTGCAGACGATCAAGTAATATGTGAACTACAAATAGCAGTATACAAATTAGATGGAATAGCCAGCAATTACAACATAAGAATTTCAGAGACGAAAACAAAAGTGATGGCGTCCCAAGGGACAAATCCCTTAAGATACAAAATAGTAATGAATAATAAAATAATAAAAGAGGTAAATAGTTTTAACAATCTGGAATTTCACGTATTCTACTGTCAAAAGAATGATATTAACATAAAAATAAGCAAATTCTGTAGTATGTGTGAAACAATAAGAACATTGAGAAATAAAGCACTAAAAGCAACTCAAAATTCTATAAAACTGTGGCAGTTCCCATGTTAACTTATGTCTCTGAGAATTGGACACTTATAAGATCAGATAGAAGAAAGATAGAATCAGCCAATATGAAATACTTATGTTCTGTTGCGGGATATAAACTTTTATATAAAAAAAACATAATAAAGGTATGACAATTCAAGTTGTTCTTGGGAAGCAAGCCAGGTGAAAAGACGATTAAAATAGACGCTTCGGTGATGTACATCTCTCCCATCATCAGGATATTTATTAAATGTTATAACCATAAATGAATCACTGGATATAACACAAATATAAACAAAGAAAGAACACTATCAAAATTTGCATTACTAAACAAAATGCCAGGTCAGGAGATGGCGTGAGAACAGAAAATTATTTGGGTCAAAGAAACGTAACTACTTAACTTGATTATCAAGCTGTATTGATCTGTACTACTTAAGTCGACGGATTTCCATTTTAAGCCGGTTTCCAAGAGAAGCTGAACTGAAATACAGCATCAGGATTAAGCGTGCTGGTCTCGGAGGAAATGGCCAAAGCCTCCTTAATTCTCCGCTCCCAGTAACTGTTAGATATACCGTATCTTGGAAACCGGCCTTAAAATGGAATTCCGTCGACCTAAGAAGCATATATCAATGCAGCTTGATAATCAAGTTAACTAGTTACGTTTCTTTGACCCAATTAATTTTCTATACTCGTGCCACCTCCTGACCTAACATTTAATTTACTGAAAACAGTCTTTTGTTCAGTAATGCGAATTTTGATAGTGTTTTGTCTTTCTTTATATTTGTGTTATATCCAGTATTTCATTTGTGGTTATAACATTTCATAGATATCCTGATGATGGGAGAGATGCACACGCCCGAAACGTCGATTTCTGATCGTCTTTTCACTTGGCTTGCTTCCCGAGAACAATTTCAGCATATTTGTCGCCAGGAAAGCTTCAGGTCTTATTTTAGGATATTAATTATTAAACATAATTAAACATATTGAACTTAAACGACAGAATAAATCAAATTAGAAATAACTGGTTAGAACACATAGAAAGGTTGCCACAAATTAGATTACAACAGGTACCAAACTTAAGGTAGAAAAAGAGATGGACGTCCATGCATCAGATGGATAAACTTGATCACTTGATGTGGAAACACGTCAAAGGCCTAACTCCGTAAAGTAGAAGACATTTTTGTACATATGAGCGTTTTCAAGGTGTTCCTCTTTATTGGTTTAAATTTTCAATAGCTATAGTTTTCTTAAGCACTTGAATAAAAATATATAAATTGTACATCAAATGAAATATCCCATAATAGTGAAACAAAATACTGTGTTTAAATAAGAACAGGAGATGCTTATTTGTTTATTATATGCTATTTATTAAAAATAATGAAATTATAAGTCATCACTATCTAATACTCCTATTGTATACTCGTATTCCAAATTAATTTTAATAAAATGCATAATAAAACCAAATGTTTACCTATATTAAATAAAATAGAGGAGCAAGCTTTTTAAGAACAGTTTCTGACAAAAAGAAAAGAAAAATTAATGAGTGAACAGTTCAGATTTTTTCATTTTATTAACTTATTTTCACATATCTTTACCCTAAATTCAATATTGTATGCAGTAAAAAGATATCGTATTTATATTTTATTTACATCATTTCCGGTTATTTCTAGTTTGAAAACCTCTCAGGCAGCATTGTTCTCGTTCATTCACTATTTCTGCAAAAAATTTAATTATGTACGTTCATTATCTACTCTTCTTAGTCTTTAAATTTTAAATTCTTGCTCTCCTTTACTTCGACGTGAGGTTCTATTTCCTCTATATACTATGCCACTCCGCTAACAAAAGAATACTTAAATCATGTAAGACCCTATAAGAAAGATATGGTATACTAAAAACAACTTACATTCCCATCTTGTTATAATGTACGAGCCCAGCTTAAAGTATTTGTTAGAAGAGTTTGAGCAGACCCGGAGCTTTGATTGCTTGTGGTGGTCCTGGATGATTTGAACTTGGGCAGTCCTCTTGAACAGTTTTATGGCTCTCTAGACAAACGTGGCTAACCCCAAGTGGCTACAACAACGTCTTCAAGATAATACTTCTCCACGCCCCACTCATGGGGTCACAAAGAAAACTTCGGTTTCAGACAAATGCCACTGAGAGAAAGATCACCAGATTGCAGAGAAAGACCATTCAATGCGGTGCTACGTAATATGGTCGATCGTCGTAATTTCAAAAATACTCGTTTTTGTGTTCACTCAAAAGAACATAGAACATTTCTACCAACATACATTTCAAGAGTTCAGTATCTTTGTTTTTAAATAATACTTTTGGAAATAGTGATAAATGATGCAAGGTATTTTCCATTTCAGAAACTACCAGTCATTTTGATCGCATTTAAATATATAGCTATTTAACTATATGTGCTATAGCTGGGAAATTAAATATTTTATGCATTTCTTCCATTTTTACATATGATATTACACGATTTAGACGAATGATAATTGAGAAAATTTTTAATATTTCCAAAACGTGACCTGTTACGGAGTAATACTTGCATCTGAGAATACTAAATAATAATAATAATAATAATAATAATAATAATAATAATAATAATAATAATAATAATAATAATAATAATAATAATAATAATAATAATAATAATAATAATAATAATAATAATAATAATAATAATAATAATAATAATAATAATAATAATAATAATAATAATAATAATAATAATAATAATAATAATAATAATAATAATAATAATAATAATAATAATAATAATAATAATAATAATAATAATAATAATAATAATAATAATAATAATAATAATAATAATAATAATAATAATAATAATAATAATAATAATAATAATAATAATAATAATAATAATAATAATAATAATAGTAATAATAATAGTAATAATAATAATAATAATAATAATAATAATAATAATAATAATAATAATAATAGTAATAATAATAGTAATAATAATAGTAATAATAGTAATAATAATAGTAATAATAATAGTAATAATAATAGTAATAATAGTAGTAATAATAGTAATAATAATAGTAGTAATAATAGTAATAATAATAGTAATAATAATACTAATAATAATAATAATAATAATAATAATAATAATAATAGTAATAATAATAGTAATAATAATAATAATAATAATAATAATAATAATAATAATAATAATAATAATAATAATAATAATAATAATAATAATAATAATAATAATAATAATAATAATAATAATAATAATAATAATAATAATAATAATAATAATAATAATAATAATAATAATAATAATAATAATAATAATAATAATAATAATAATAATAATAATAATAATAATAATAATAATAATAATAATAATAATAATAATAATAATAATAATAATAATAATAATAATAATAATAATAATAATAATAATAATAATAATAATAATAATAATAATAATAATAATAATAATAATAATAATAATAATAATAATAATAATAATAATAATAATAATAATAATAATAATAATAATAATAATAATAATAATAATAATAATAATAATAATAATAATAATAATAATAATAATAATAATAATAATAATAATAATAATAATAATAATAATAATAATAATAATAATAATAATAATAATAATAATAATAATAATAATAATAATAATAATAATAATAATAATAATAATAATAATAATAATAATAATAATAATAATAATAATAATAATAATAATAATAATAATAATAATAATAATAGTAATAATAGTAATAATAATAATAATAATAATAATAATAATAGTAATAATAATAGTAATAATAATAGTAATAATAGTAATAATAATAGTAATAATAGTAGTAATAATAGTAGTAATAATAGTAGTAATAATAGTAATAATAATAGTAGTAATAATAGTAGTAATAATAGTAATAATAATAGTAATAATAATAGTAATAATAATAGTAGTAATAATAGTAATAATAATAGTAATAATAATAGTAATAATAATAGTAATAATAATAATAATAATAATAATAATAATAATAATAATAATAATAATAATAATAATAATAATAATAATAATAATAATAATAATAATAATAATAATAATAATAATAATAATAATAATAATAATAATAATAATAATAATAATAATAATAATAATAATAATAATAATAATAATAATAATAATAATAATAATAATAATAATAATAATAATAATAATAATAATAATAATAATAATAATAATAATAATAATAATAATAATAATAATAATAATAATAATAATAATAATAATAATAATAATAATAATAATAATAATAATAATAATAATAATAATAAAACTTTGTGCCGTGAATTATATTTGCTTTCAATTGCAGAAAATTTCGTACAAAACGGAATTTTAAAGCTGTCAGTCATTTGCGTTTAATAATTTTCTTATAAAAATAAATTTCTCTTCCACAAGATTAATCGTTTTACAGTATTCAAATAATACTATAAAATTAGCATTGTATCTTCATCAAAGATGCTACTTATGATAACTACAGTTAATCCGATATATGTTTTTAAACTTAAATAAGAGTCATTTTTATATCATTAAATAACAGTAATTATTACGTTATTTAATATAGATTTTATTATAGAAATAATCATAATAGAGACCACTGTTCGATTCGAGCTTAACATATGAGTTCACCAGTCTTAGGCACTGGCAAACCTACTCGCTAACTTCAAATCTATTTGGGACATTACTCAAGAAAACAAAGAACAAACCATCACCACTACTCGCAATTAGTATTTTTTATGATTGCATACTTGTTTCGCATTTATGGGGAAGCAAAAGTAATCGGACATTGTGGTCTCCATTATCTGTAATGTATAGGCATCATGTGAACTGAGAAGTGAGTTATTCGAATAAAGGTTTTCAGATGTGCCAAAATTTCAAAAACTTCAATGTCGTTAAAGATGTTCATAATGTAGACAACATGTATATACAAGGGGAAAATGTATCTTCTGACCTCCAGAATCAACTTTTTGGAATGCAACGTGTATCTCCCATAACTTGCTGGCATTTCTTCTTACAAGTTTTGTTTCCTCTCAACCTCTGTTTTACAGAAATAATTCGAACTTAAACGATATATTCTTTTTTATATATTTTCAAGGAAATTGCCTTTACAAATTTTTGTTTCTGTGGAGTTAGGATATAGAAAATACAAATCGGATCCTATTCATAATGACAGGATATGCGAGTGATATTTCTTTAACTTATTTTAACCAGTACTCCAGAAGCATGGAGTGAAGTTAACAACGTTTACTCGAACTTGTCAGATTAACTAGTGTGTAGCTAAGTTTCTGAATGTTGAAGCCTTTTATAAAGCTCATTCAAGTAAAAATTTGCAGTATTTTCTGTGTATGCTGTAATTAATTTAATTAGTGATGTTCACAAATATGTCAAAATAGAAAATTGGGTCTATTGCAACATCATAAATTATTAAACCAACATTTATCATTTTTAAATGAGATTATTTCTTTGTAGTTATAGAAGGTTCCAAGAAATCACGTCTTCCTAGGACCTACACAGCAGCCTGAAGAATCAATTACACATTGCGAGGCTTCACCACGACAGATGGGGTTCAGTCGATCACCATGTGGGACCCCCACACTGACAGCAGAAACCTAAGAAGATCAAGAACTAAATGAGAAAACGTCTTTTACCAACTAGTATAGGCTGGCATTCTGGATTTTCTTGTTAATTTCATAAAATAATTAACCATTCCATGGTCAGTTCTGATCATGTTTTCCGTTATTCAATTCCAATCTAAGCTTGATTGCCTATTGGCTCTCCAACAGTTTACTCATGAATATATTTGTAAGTCATTGTAAGTTTGCAATAGTTACATCTAGTCAAGTTGTTAAATTTCTTTTAATACATTTCCTATAGTAATTTGGCACTCTTCCTATCTACATTTTACAGTAAAATATCCCTGCAATTCTCTAAAGAATAATTTCGGATAGTCTGAGTCCTCATTTTCTGCTGGTGAAATTGTAAAGTATGATGAGACCAGTACATATTTTGGTCCTGAACTCTGTTTTGCGTACACTAATTAGTCTGGGTTCATCACTATAGGTTCTTGCACCTGTATTTGGCAATGAGATGTCCGCTAATACACTTTGCATTGTATTGTCTCCTGCCAGTGGTTCACTTACATTGCTACACTTAAAATTCCTACATTTATACCTATTCTTAAATTTTCTAATACACCTCTAATACACTTCCGTTGCTGCCTCTTTAACTTGATCTGTATATCTTCAAAGATCCAAACCTATCTTTTATTTTCCCTCTTTTGCTTTTCAAGACTATTGCTACATTCTTCTGATTCCTTTCTATTTCCTTTTCTGTTTCTAATTTCTATGATGCTTCCTCTAGTTCTGTTCTAGCTATTTTTTTTAGCCATTGCATTTCTTTATGTGTTATTTCCCTTTCTGTTTTAACTTTTTCCCTTAATTTTCTACTTTCTATTTCTAATTTCTCACTTACCTGATTGCAAATTTTCTTTACAGAATTTTACTGTTTGGCTAATTTCTTTTCTAAAATTTTCTGTTTATTCCCTAACATGTTATATTTTCATGTGATTGCTCTTATAACGAGCTAATTTCCTCTCTAATTACGTGTTTGAAGCATTCAAGTGCATGTTATTGATTTTCTAACTTCTTTCCTAGCTTCTGCCGAGTATTCTCAAATTTAGTTTTATTGAATTCCATAACTTATTTTTCAGCTCTAATTGATCAGTTTCTTATCATCCTCTGGTAGCTTTTACATTCTTTTCTGACTTTCTTGTCCCGAGCTTCTTAACATCGCCAACACCGCAGTTTAATAACTTTCTCCTATTCCTGTACTATTTATTCCTTCTATAGAATTCCATTGCTTTCTATATCTAAACTATGCAGATATTTTGATAATTTATTTCTAATATAACCACCGAATTTTGTCTACTACTGCTACTTTCTTATCCCTGTACTTCCATTATTTCTACTAAATTGTTCTCATTTTATATTTTTCATTGCTTAGCCACATTTCCATTCAAAACATTTAATAAAATAATGTTCATTGAAATGAGGATGGCCTTCTCATCCCCGAAGTCTCGTGATGCTGCGCTATTTCTAAAGCAGGGTCATACTCCATGATATGCAACATTATTTTGATACAGTTTCCACTTTACTTGGTCATTTGAGTTATCGAAGTGTTCTGTGCCGTTCTGCCGTCGGCTGCTTCCTCGGTAGGAAATGTTCCTGATAATAAACATGATATCAATGTCAAAACTGTGATTTAAATAACTCAAGACCAGCTTGTCTACTAAAATTACATAAAAATTAAATTAATTAATTAATAGCCAATCAATCCCTAAAGAGAAAAGGCCTCCTGCTAGCGCAGGGACTTGCTGCGATGAGCTCATTAAGACATGATTGCTTGTCGGTACCTCCTTATCTATTCTGATGACTAGTAATGTTCTATATTCTATACACAGTGTACTTAGATCTTTGTTAGATTACTTTATATTCTATGTTCTATAAGCTATATTTCACTGAGCTTAAGATGATGATCTATGATATTTCTATAATTTGAACTCTCCTAAATTTGCTGATCCATCATCTTGAACAGCTTGATTTTTGTAATTTACATTGATCCTACTTCTCCTTGAACTGCACTTCCACTTAGCACTGACACTCACACTAACACAGACATATAAAAATTACTGGACCATATGGGCCATCCTTCCACCACTAAACAATATTTATAGAAGTTGGAAAACTATCAGTGGGTAGGGTGAATGAAACGAATTACTGGCTCATAATCTGATCCTTGTGCATCAGGGAGTGTTTGATGCCCTTATGAGATTGTTACAGGGTTTTAAACATTAAAATTCTAAATGGTAATGGAGAAGATTTAGCAACAGAGCATCTGTATCATCATGCAACGTTCATAGAGATTAATTGATATTAATTAAATGGCCATTTGGGATTTTTAAAGTTATCTATGCCACGCGAGATAAGCCAGTTAGTAGTTTTTAAAATCAATATGTTAAATCGACCAGAAAGTTTGAATATCACTCATTATTTCAGCGCTGCAAAACCAGCAGTCTTTTAGAAAAATAAAATTTTAAAAATGCATTTAGCAGTAATAAGATACAATTTATCCCGGAACATCATAAATCTCAGTGGATTGCAGCAACAGCTGTAGTCGTCACTGCAATAGGATATAGAATTTAGTCCTTGATAACAACTTAGGTTATTGGTCGGCATGTATAAACCGCAGCGTTTAAATTTACCCCCGTCTCCCTCTAAGGGTTAGTGAAGCGCAATTTTAACTAGCTCAGAGAGAAAAGGACGACGGGCTCTCTCTCTCTCTTTCTCTCACAAACACACACACGCACACAAAAACATACACACGCACACACAGACAAACGCACATACACGCACACACACACGTACACACACCTACACTTACACCAAGACTAGTAGAACAGCTATCAAATTTCATATGTATATTCTTAGAATTTACTTAGAATAAGTTATATGTGAAATTTCCTTTCGAAAGGTGGTTCAAACAACACAGAATCTCCAAATATCATATATATTAAATTTAGATTTTGAGAAAAAAGTGAAAGATGTAAAATATAAAATATTTATCTTTCAGACAAGCTTTGTTATTTATATAATTTCAATAGGATGAGTCTTATTTCTACTACCTCCAATTTTCTCTTGCATTTATTTGTAAGAGCAGAGGATATATTACATCATATTTCACTATATTTCACTAAAAAATTCGATGTTGTGATTTAATTGGAAACAGCACCTCCTCTGAGTCTTCCTGAATCCAAAACATGAAAAATATTTTTTAGGAAAATATCTGCGTGCCTGTGTCCAGCACAACGTACAAATAAAAAGTCGCTTAGATACCATACTGTACATTTAAGTTCAACTTCTTCGAAGAATACGACACTATGACCGTGTTTTTATTTTCCCAAACTGGTTCCAAAGATTTTGATTAAAACGCCATGTATGTGAGACATTTGAACGAATGTTATGTAAATGGTAAACATAAATCGTACTATATAAAAATAGAAAGAGATATATCTTATTAAAGCACAATCATTTGTGCACTGGATTATCTATGTATATAGAAATGAACTGAACGTTTGTTAGTCTCACAAAATCTTGAGAACGACTGAGTTGATTTGCTTAATTTTGGATTTGAAATATATGTAGAAGTCCAAGGAAGATTTAATAGGTGTGAAAAAAATCTGAAGTGATAATGGGCCGAGCTATTAACTAAATATGAAAGTACACACGCAAACTTCTAGGGAACACATACACCTTCATTTATTTTAGACAAACAAAAGCATTACAAAGTAGAAAGATAGTCTACTCCTTGCTAAAGCCCTCAAAGCTATTTCACTTACCATATTTTATTAAATAACGTTTATCGTTTGTTATCAAGAATGAAATGTTTTATGTAGCATGATGATATAACTTTCAAAGAGGCTGGCGTCGTAGCTCAGTCGGTAGAGCACCTTCCTGCCGTGCTAGGGGTCCCGGGCTCGATTCCCGGCGGTGGGGGTGGGATTTTTCTCCGATCAAGATAATTCCCCATCTTCGCCAGAGTCTGGGAGCATGAATGAGAGTGTGAATGTGTGCGTGATCGTAATAATAATAATAATAATAATAATAATAATAATAATAATAATAATAATAATAATAATAATAATAATAATAATAAGTAGTAGTAGTAGTAGTAGTAGTAGTAACCATCAAAAAACGCCTTTTTTCACACCTCCGCGACAAAAATAGGCGATTCTTAAGGAAAAAGATGTGCTGATTTTGAAAACTGCCACATAAATCTCCTCTATTACGTCACGTTAAAAAGATATAAAAGAATTTAGGTTCTCATCTAAGAGGTTTCAGATCAGTTATTTATATTACATATATTATTGTGTTATAATGATATGTGGTACAGAACTATATATCATGGTGAATTAAAATTAATTTAAAATGTCGTTTGATATGCATGTAATAATAATATTTAGACTATACATTTAAGGGACATACCTGCAACTCTGCTTAAAAGTGCTTGCTAGCATGTGACTGCCTCTTGTATTCCTCTCTGCTTTTCCTCACAAGAAACCAATAATAATCCTCCACAATTAGTGGATCCTTATGACCTTCTTACCTCATCTCCATGAGGGAAATGTCCTGATGAAGTCGTACCCCTTGGTCATCACTAACATCAGCCATGTTTTCCAGAAGAAAATAAATTGTAAATCTAAATGGAGGAGATCCATGTCCTAGTAGTATATCAACAAATTTGAGACAAAGTGTTATCGTTTTGTTTCCTTGTGTTTCCAAGAAAACTAAGTACAACCCTTGTAAATGACTGTCAAGCTGCTAATTCCACCGTTTGTAACGATGATTTTTCTAAATTTTCGTCCTCATGAGTTTTCTGAGGTCCAACAAATTCCTTCTTTCAATTTTGCGTAAGTTATCTGTAAAAACCTGCGTTGCAAATATGCAAGTCCACGACCATACTTGTTGAGTGCCTTCACAAAATTCTTCTTCGGCCCAAGTTTTAAATGTAAGTGAGAGAGAAGATTTTTATCAGGTTGAACCAATTGCATTTATTTTAAATGACTTTCCCCTGGAACATATTGCTGCCTCTTGTCCCACCACTGCTGTACCACATAATGTTTTTGCACATCATGGCTGTTCCACAAACAAAACTATTTTGTTAATCCCCCTTGTAATCCAAGGAGAAAACCAATTACTTTAAAGTGACAACAATGAGCCTCATATTTTGCCACATGTACAATCTTCGCCAAACTTTCAAAACTGTCTTTAAGACTTATATAGGCTTGGAAACTGGAACAAATGCAAGTTCGTTACTATTTATGAAGTAACAACTGAACTTTGATGAATCTATAAACAATTGCCAGTCATCTGCATTATGCTCACTCATTTAACCATTGAGTCTATACAGAAGCATATATTCTCTTCCATTGAAAAATACTTTTCCCCCCCTTGTAATTTACGTCCTCCAACGTTAAGTCATATCCGATGAATGAATTGGGTGAAGTGATGCTCAAATGGGTGCCGGGTCCATGGAGCTTACAGTAGCCCGACATTCGTCTTGAAGTATAAGGGAAAACCCGGAAAAACCCTTATCCAGTTACCTCATCCTGACCGAGATTCGAACTCGGGACCTCTTGAACGTGAGGCAGACACGCTACCATCCACGCTCTCGAGGAGGGCATTCCAAATTTCTGATGTCTGTTTAGAAACTGTATAATTTTTGTACAGTTCCAAGTAAATTTCATTGTTGTAGCCTGGAACATAGACGTTCAGATTCTGTTTTGACATATTTAAGTCTTGTGCGAATACATTCAAGGCTACTTGCTCTACAAAATATCTTTCACTTTCAGAATTTTCAGCTTAGAGGTCAGGATCTTTTTGGTTAAATTGTACAGAATGTTTTTATCTTTACATTTTGTAAGTAATCGTGTGAGACGGGGGTAGGCAACCTATGACACGCACATTAACAGTTGGTACGCGAACTCGTTTTCGGCTATATCTAAACACTGTGACGTTATCTGCCATTTTAAGCATCATTTTCAGAATGGACGAGTGAAAATCTATTAAAAATACGTATTACCTTCGTGAAGGTAAATTTCATGTTGGGAAGTGATTATTATCATTTGAGTTATACGATGACTGGCTGTAAACTAGCACCACAAGTTATTACACTTTTAACGATACTGTTTTAAAGATGCATGTTTCATTTCGTTACCAACATATTTATGTGATGTTACATTACATAACGCATATCTACATTAAATATTTCATGCAATATTAGTATACATAAACAAGTATGAATTTGCCACATAATGAAATCTAAAAGGAGTTGCTATATTATGAAGTACAAAGGTGCCATGTGTAAGCACTCTGTAGGCCAAGTTAATAAAACATTATCCTATAATTACCTCTAATTAATGACTCTTCCCCTCACATCCCCACACTCTTCCATCCCCGATGATGATTATGATAGCGGTCTCCGTTCTACTGGAAAGCAGGCTTTGAATCCCTCTGTAGCTTTGCAACACAAAAATCAAGTTTTGCTATTTTGATTGGTTAAAAGGCATAAAAAATGAATGTGTGACCCAGTATTAGGTTCAAATACACACAAGCATTCCCATGCGTCGGGTAAGCATTAATTATGGTCATTTCCCATGACTGGGATTTTAAATGTTTACGTGTTTATAAAATAAACTCGTGAATAGCAATGAACATACACCACTTCCATGTATAATTAATGAAAAACATTCTATTATTTTTAGCGGTGTAGTTGGCAGTAATTATTCCGGTACATTTATCGATATACATATTTGCCTTTACTGTAAAATGTCAATGAGTGATAACAGTCTGTCCATGCGACTCAGGGGTCGGATATGACCCCTATTTAAACAAATATAGCAAAAATGTTTCGTGGTAATCTTCTGCCATAATATAATTCATAAAACACTCTCTGATGCCTGTTAGAGGATGAGACAAAATGTTTAGTAGTGGTGCAGTTCCGTTAATGAAATAAAAAATAAATAAAAAGCTTTCACGATTTGTAGCACTCTAAAACATCGGTGGAGACATGTTTTGTGGAAATGTTAATCATAATACACTATAATTCTGATTGTAAATGGTTATTATTTACGAAGCTGGTAAAGTACACTATAAAGTAATTATTATGTATTTTAAATGGTAAGGTGTTTATCCTTGAGCACTACTAGGTGAGCAACCAATCGGAGTTCTGCGGTGTTGTCGTATTGCATTCC